>CM032233.1:5642500-5720000 GCA_019009955.1 Riptortus pedestris
CCACTAGGAGTGAGACAAACCCCACTAGGGCGATCTAGCTGGCCGGGCTCCTTGCCCGGAGTGCCGAATTCACGCAAGAAGCTTCCATTCTGTTCGAAGATTTGGATTCTATTATTCCTCGAATCGGCTACTATTATATTTCCTGCTGGGTCTACAGCAACACCCTGAGGTCTAAGAAATTGCTTTTCACCACAACCTTCTGTACCCAAAAACTTAGCGTTTCGAAAGTTCGGATCAATAACTACAAGACGGTGGTTATTGAAGTCGGTGGCAATGACACAGCCTTTCGCTCCGAAACAAACTCCTCTCGGTGAGTCGAAGTGTTTCACCATATTGGTAGTGTTTTCGAAGCCGTATTTAGCAATGAATAAGCCATCATTATCGAAGAGCTGTATTCTGTGGTTTCTGGTGTCAGACACTACTATTCTCCCTTGTGAATCAACAGCTACATCCCATGGATAGTTAAACTGGCTGACTTTGGAACCCTTCTCACCGAAAGTGAATATAAAGAGACCGTCTTGAGTGAAAACTTGAATCCTGTGATTGTCTTTGTCAGTGACAATAATTCGTCCGCGAGGATCCACAGCTACGCCTGCTGGTCGATCGAAATAACCAGGTTCACAGCCGTGAGCCCCAAACTTGAGAAGGAAGGAGCCATCGGGCCTGAATATCTGGATTCTATTGTTACTCCTGTCAGCGACGACGATGTTGCCTTCAGCAGTAGAGCAGACACCCCATGGGCGACACAGCTGCCCGTCTCCCTCACCTTCCCCTCCCATTATCAGCACAGGCTCACCCGCCTCAGTGTAGTCTCTTTGACCACAACTCAATGAATTTCTCATTCTCGGAGCTTTCATTAACATCGTTGAATGCTCCTTAGTGCGTAATCCTCCTGGCCATAATTGAAATTTAGAACCATCATTATAAGGCTTGTCTTGACTGATGAGAGGAGGCATATTGTCTGAAATGTTTGAGAAATCATCGAAGAAAGAATTTCTATTTTGATAACTTGGCAGAGGTGGTCTTGTGCAAATATTTCGGAGAAGGTCATCACCAATGGCTGAGTTGTTGTAGCCATTCGCAGCTATTTCGCCCATTGAGCTGACAGCAATGAGGATAGAACAATCTGGAGGAACAAGGCTCAAGGAATCGTCGACGTGCGGCACACTGGATCTCAAATTTCTCAGTCTTTTGATTTCTGCTGTAATATTGTCCCTTGCTTGTATAATGTCTAGGGGGCCTCCCATTTCCAAAACATCCGAAAGCGCTTTGGAAGACTGAGTGTAACATGTGAACAGTGTTCGAAAGTTATCGATTTGTTGCTGGATGAGTTTGTATTTCATGAGACGGATTCTTTCTACCTTTGCTAAAAGCTCCCGTTCCCTCTCTTCAATAGCTATTTGAAAGCGCCGCATTATGTGCCTTATTTCTCGGGTTACATTTTGACTTCGAATATTAATGTTTTCAAGCATTCTTTGAGATATTTCTAAACACTCTTTGGCAGTTTGAGCACTCATTTTAGCGTCAGCCATGAGTTTCAAACTGTTTGAACGAGCAACATCTATTGCTTCCTGCATGTAGACAAAACTATGGGTCCTGTGGTCCGAAGAATTACATTCCTGGCAAAACATCATACTACAGCTATCACAGTACATCCTCACAGTGTCTGTGAGGTGTAAATCACAATTTAAACTGGAGTTGTTTCCATTTGACATGGAGCTAGGGCTGTTGCCACTTGTAGTTACATTTGATGCACTAGAATAGGTCGAGGAAGGGCTGAGGTGGTGAAAATCTTCCAGGGATATTATGCAATGATCCTTTGTCAACTTCACGCGTATGTGAGCCCGTACACAATTGTTGCAAAGTAATTCTTCACAATCTTTACAACGAGAAGTTGCTTTGGCAACTTCATCACAGTTTCCACAAATTAATGGCGAATCATGTTTTTCTTGTAGTATTTCATTTAGAATGTCTTCTGGCTCGAGCGAACATAAACTGCTTATGCATGATATCATGGTTGATGGATCTGAGAATGCAGTCGCCATTATCTGAAACAAATAAGATCAATATATAAACGATATGACTATGAAATAATTTCAAATTATTGATTCATACGGCATTATTGCTGAGGAAATGAGCAATGAAGAATATAAAAGAAAGGAAAACTATAGTATATTTGTAATTACACTGTATTTTTATGAAGAGTGTATTAGAAGAAAGGGTTTGAATACAAAAAATAAAAGTCCGTCACGCAGGGGCTGCGTAAACTAAGCAGATTTCCCATGTGAGGTTTTACAATAGAGAAATCTGCATACTGGTAACACAATACCACTGTGAGTAAATACAAATGGTAATGAGAAATCTTTCAGTTAATTTTAATAAACTCCCAACGGAAACAGCTTCTGAATTGTAAACACACAGATCTGCCAACCACTCAGAGCTGAACAGATAGATAGACATATTCTTCACCGGAAAGAAAAACAAATACAGATAAACATCTGAATATAAAACAATAACTACATTGTAAACTATTTACTACATCTAGTACTGCAAATTATAATCAATCAGAATAATTTATATTTTAATAACTCAAATGTTAGTAGTCCCAGAACTAAAGAGGGAGGGGGGCGTATGAACAAAACGTATTTGCATAACTCTCAAAAAGTAAAAGCTGAAACGAAAAGAAAGTTTAGAAGAAGCTTCCACCAGAGCCGAACAGTTACGGAAAAGGCCGAACTAATCCGAACAATACCCGATCACATGTCACTTAATAAAAATGCAAATATCTCGGTTAATATTCAAGATAGAGAATAAATGAATATAACATTATTTATAGTAAATTTAATTTGCCATAAGATTGGTTCTATACAATTTTTCTATCCGACGCATAATAACAAATATATTTTGAATTTTCGAAAATTCCCCCTCTAAAGCCACACCCCCTCCCACACTGGTCCGATTTCAGCCATGAACGAACTTGATCTTTCTTTTTACATAAACTATTAAATATCGAGATTGGTAACGATCAAACAAAAATTACGACAGCTAGAACGTTAAAAGACACACACACACACACATATATATATATATATATAATTTTGAACGGACCCCCTTTATTGACATCTCCTGGGTAGGATCGATGGACATTTAAAGACATTTTCCGAAAACCGCGTCATGAGTACGACCTCAATAACTGATTTCCCTTAGCAGGGATATCCGCTAAGTGCAAATATCTCGGAAATATTAAAGCTAGAAAAGGAATGTATAAAACAAATTTCTATAACATTCACAGAGAAAGTAAGAATAGAACAATATTTATTGGCAATTAGATTAAAATAATTAAATCATGATTGGTTCTATAAACTTTTTCGATCCAGCATAACGAAGATATTTCGAAATTCGCCTCCCCTAGTCCCATTTCAGTCATTAACGATCTTGATCTTTAGTTTGACACAAATCTTTTATTAAGACTATCGAGGTTGGTAACGATAAGACAAAAATTGTGACTGCTTGAAACAAAGACAAATATATTAATAATTTTGAACTTGCCTCATTAGCAGATGGGATTCACTTAAGGAAATCAGCTATTGAGATCTTTTTCTCAAATGTTCATCGATCCTACCCAGGAGATGACGAAAATGAGGTCCGTTCAAAATTATATATATATATATATATATATATATATATATATATATATATATATATATATATATATATACATACATATATTTGTCTTTTAACGCTCTAGCGATCGCAATTTTTGTTTGATTGTTACCAAACACCATATTTAATCGTTTTATGTAAAAAAGGAAGATCAAGTTCGTTAATGGCTGAAATCAGGCCAGGGGGAGTGTGGGTTTAGAGGGGGGGGGGGGAATTTTGTAAATTCGAAATCTCTCCGTTAATATAAGTCGGAACGAAAAATTGTATAAAACCAATCTTATTGCAAATTAATCAGTAAATGATCTATAAATATTGGTCTATACACATTTTCTGTATCATGAATATTAACCGAGATATTTGGATTTTATAATTTTCAGCCTTCATCAAACCTCCACTTCTACTCATGTTAAACAAACAATACTCGGTTATGCAATAAACCACGTTATTCAAACTTTAAATACCAAATATTGTTTTCAAGAGACCTTTTTTATACGTCTTATGTTTTTGGACTACTTAAATTTGATTGATTGAGATAAAATTTATTCTGATTCATTATAAATTACAGTACTAGATATAATAAATAGTTTTCAATCAAATTAATATGTTATATTCAGATATATGACAGTAATTGTTTTTCTTTCCAGTGAGAGTCGGGTTGGCAGACCTGTTTGTTTACATTTCAGACGTTTCCCGCCAAGAGGGGAAATATATCTTATTACCGTTTGTATTTATTCACTTAATATTCTAGATGGTGTTGTGTTACAAGTATGTAGATTTATCTATTATTAAACTTCACGAGGGAAATCTGCGTAGTTTACGCAGCCCCTGCGTAACGGACTTTTTTTCTTTACCTCCTAGGTAGGATTGATGAACATTTGTGGACAATTTTTGGGAATCGCGACAGGATTACAATTTCAATAGGAGATTTCGGTAAAGGAAAAACTGTTAATACAATTTGCCAGTAGGCACAAATGTATTTTGAGAGCGGATGCGAAGGGGAATTTATGTTTTGATCGATTCACTGAATAAAATCCTTTCACCTAATTGATAACCCTTAGCTATGAATCTTGGAAGTACAAAATGGGCATTGATTTGAAATAAGTGGTAATAAATAATATGGCAGATAATAAACTTGATCTCATTGTATAAATTCGGCGAATGCGTGCAGAAAGAGCACCTCCATTCATGATATTATTGCGCACGTCCTCTAACTTCTTCAAATTACACATTGAACCATTTATTCTTTAACAGATAAAATGAATAATTTTATGTATGAACTAGCCAGCACCTCGGCTAGTTTTACGGCGTTGTAAGGGAAATATTTAGAGTGAATAATCAAATGATGGAATTTTCTCAAACGGCCCACTTTATTAATGCTTCATAATATTTCAGAACCTTTCCCTTAGAAAAAAAGTCCGTCGCGCTGCAGCGTCACGCAGCGCGCTGTGGCTGCGTAAACTAAGCAGATTTCCCTCGTGACGTTTAGTAATAGATGAATCTACATACTGCTAACACAACACCACCGTGAATACGGAAATAAGAAACGTTTCAGTCAATTTCAATAACTTGCCGACAGGAAGCGTTTGAAATGTAAACAAACTGATCTGCCAGCCAAGAAAAAAGATTACTGAAATATATCAGAATATAACATTTAATTTTTTTGAGAACTATTTACTATATCTAGTACTGTAATTAATAATGAGTCAGAATAATTGTTATCTCAACCAATCAAATTTTAGCAATCCAAGACATTAAGACTAGTGGGGGGGGGTCACCAGGACATATTTGCATGTATCTCGTATAATAGAGGCCTCTTGAATACAATATTGGATATTTAAGCTTCCAATAATGTGGCTTATCATATAATAGAGTATTGTTTATGTAACGTGAGTAGAAGTAGGGGTTTGCTGTAGGCTGAAAACTGAAAAATGCAAATATCTCGGTTAATATTCAAGATAGAGAATACACACACACACGTATAGTAAACGGAGATATTTCGAATTTTCGAAAATCCTCCCATCCAAATCCCCCTCCCTCTCCCTCGTCCGATTTCAGCCGTTAAAAAACTTGATCTTTCTTTTTACATAAAACGACTAAATATCGAGTTTAGTAAAGATTAAACAATGCTTGCGACCGCCAGAGCGGTAACAGACGAATATATATATATATATATATATATTGTAACGGTCGAGCCTTAGAGGTACTCCACTGTCTCTCTATATCTATGAGATCAGAGTGATTAGTACTGGGCTTTAAAAGAGGTAGCAGCACCTGTCAAGGGAGGACAGCGGAGCCCTGTGAATCCAAAGGTCAATTTAGCAGGACAGGAATCGGCAGTCGACTCCCAAGATGCAAAGAGAGTAAGTGTTTCTTTAATTATCTAGCCTAATTGTGCTATATCTCTGATTAAATAGATAAATTAGCTCTTATAGCAGAGATGGTGGAAACGGGAATGCTTGCCGTGCAATATATGACCCTGAGAAGTAGCCGGTAAATAGATTAAATTTAAATAATAATAATTATAATTAACCTTTCATTATAATATATATATATATATATATATATATATATATATATATATATATATATATATATATACAGTTTTGAACGGACCTCATTTTCGTCATCTCCTAGGTAGGATCGATAGACATTTGAAGAAAAATTTCGAAAAATCGAGTCATGAGTACGACCTCAATAGCTGTTTTCCCTTAAGGGAAATCTGCTAAAATTGTCCTCAAGTGTTCATCAATTCTACCTAAGAGATAACGAAAAAAACGCCCGACACGCAGGGGCTGCGTAAACTAAACAGATTTCTCACATGAAGATGTATAATAGATAAATCTATATACTGGTAACACTTAACACCACCGTGAATATTAAGTGAATAAATACAATTGGGAATGAGTAATCTTTCAGTCAATTTTAATAACCTCCCAAAGAAAAGCGTCTGAATTGTAAACAAACAGGTCTGCCAACCACTCAGAGCTGAACTGATAGATAGACATATTCTTCACCGGAAAGAAAAACAACTACTGAAATTTTACATATATATATATATATATATATATATATATATATATATATATATACTAGCTAAGATATATACTGGCTTCCCTCGGGAATTCGGCTAAATGAAGATGATATTTTTTTGGTAAGGCATTACTTTAATATAACATAGATTTGAATTATTAGGATAAAATATTAACATAGATTTGAAATCATTTATCCAGGTGAGGTACCTACCTGGTAGTTCAAATTGGAAAGAATTGTTGAACATGTCAATATTTCTACGCAAATTACATGCTTCATACATTGTTTTACGAAAAATTCAATAAAACAAAAGCTACTCTAAATAACAAAGTATTCAGCTATTGGAATGTGCACGTTAGACGAAAAACAATTAGAAAATTAAATATCGCGATTTTTTATTTCAGGCCTCCCTTATAACCCCCACTGCCCAACAAAATTGTTGGTTCCTCCCGCTTTAGTTTTTGGTGAATACCTCGTTTATACTTTGTTATAAAACAAAAGTGAATATAACAAAAGTTACTCTAAATAACAAAATAAACACCTTTTGTCATGTGCATGTTTGTCGAAAAACCAATAGGAAACGAAATATCGCTATTTTTAGTTTCAAGTCTCCCTTATAACCCCCACTCCTGTTCGTCTCAGAGAATATTAATATAGCTTAAAGTATAAGATGGGTTAGTAGTAATATATATATATATATATATATATATATATATATATATATATATATACCAAGTTTCATAAAATTAGGTTCAGCCGTTTATGTGTGAAAAGGTAACAAACAAACAAACAAAGATACACGAAAGAAACAAAATGCAGTTATGGTATCTACGACATGTGAAACGAAAAAGTATAGTGAAATTTTGAGAAAAAAATCAATGTACAGAGGTACCTGGTAGTTCATATTGAAAAGAATTGTTGAGCAAATTTCTCTAAATAACAAAATAAACAACTTTTGTTATGTGCATATTTGCCGAAACCCCAATAGGAAACGAAATATCACTATTTTTAATTTCAGGCCTCCCTTATAACCTCCACTCCTGCCCGACCCTAGAAATGTTAGTATGCCTTACTATAAGGAAGGGGTTATTGCTAATACACACCGAGTGTTTTATTTAGTTCGGTTGAGCCTTATGTGCCAAATAAAATTGTTGACTCCCGCTATAATTTTAGGCATATAACGCCTTTATACTTCGGTATACGACGGTAGTGTATATAACAATAGTTTCTCTAAATAACAAAGTAAACAACTTTGGTTATGTTCATATTTGCCGAAAAACCAATAGGAAATGAACTAACGCTATTTTTAAATTCAGGCCTCCCTTACAACCTCCACTCCTGCTCGTCCCTAGACATGTTGGTATGGCTTATTATAATGAAAGCGTTAGTACTAATACACGTACCGAGTTTTATTTAGTTCGGTTGAGTCTTTTGTGCCAAATAAAATTGTTCACTTCCGCTATAGGTTTTAGCGTGTATCTCGTTTATAATTCGGTATACAAAAAAAGTGTATATAACAAAAGTTACTCCAAATAACACAATAAACAAATTCTTGTTATGTGCATAATTGCCGAAAATGCAATAGGAAACGAAATATCGCTATTTTTAATTTCAGGCCTCCCTTATAACCCCCACTCCTGTTAGTCTCAGAGAATATTAATATTACCTAAAGTCTTAAGTTGGGTTAGTAGTAATATACATACCAAGTTTCATAATATTCGGTTCAGCCGATTATGCGTGAAAAGATAACAAACAAACAAACAAATAAACCAACAAACAAACAGACACGAAAGAAACAAAATGCAGTTAAGGAGTCAAGTTACAATTTTATATATATACTAGCTCAGATACCCGGCTTCGCCCGGGAATTCATTTGAGACTGAATGGTGATAGTATTTTTTTGGCAAGGCTTTACTTTGCACAATATTTTGACATTTACCCGTCCCAGTGTTTAGGGTTAATACCCGTTGTTGGCATTTGTTAATAATAAAATTAATTTTTTATGTAAGTCTTCACTGTCCTCCAAATTGTCATATTTCCCGTCCCGTTTTTTTTTTTTTTTTTTTTTTTTTTTTTTTTACCAAAACCCGTAATAAACGTTTTTAATAAGAGTTCTTTTGGATTGCAAAATTAAATACTCGCAAGTTTCACAGTTTTTATCACTGCACAATTTATTTCACAATGCACAATACACTTGGTAATTATTCTTAATTACTACTCAACTGATAGCGTCACTGTTCTTCAGATTACACAGTCCAACAATTCACTCACGATCACTGAAATTCACAACAAGACGGCACTGCACTTTCCTTTGCTTCGCGGAACTGCACTGTCCTTTACTTCGCGGCACTGCACTGTCTTAAACACGGCACTAAACTGTTACTTACAGTCACGGCACTAAACTGTTACTTACAGTCACGGCACTAAACTGTTACTTACAGTCACGGCACTAAACTGTTACTTACAGTCACGGCACAACACTGTTCTTCTTTTAAAAACACTTTACCGCACTGCACTAAGTCGCACTGTAGCACTGATGTGACCATCAAGATCGCTGAGCATAAAACTGACTAGGAACGTTCTGTCGGCTTCTTTGATCTACGTCACACTTTCCAAATACGCAACTCTCTCTCTCTCTGAAGGATTATTCATGTATTTAATTTTCGCAACAATATATATATATATATATATATATATATATATATATATATATATATATATGTGTAGATTAAACAATTAATTTAATATATCTGAATATAACATATTAATTTTATTGAAAACTATTTACTATATTTAGTACTGTAATTTATAATGGATCAGAATAATTTTTATCTCAATCAATCAAATTTTAGTTTGTCCAAAAACCTAAGAAGGGAGGGGGGGGGGTCACCATGACATATTTGCATTTATCTCGTATAATAAAGATCTTTCGATGCTGTGCATCATCGTCAGTGCCCGAAGGTCTTGGATGTTGACCTGCCGGCTCTTGCAGCTTGGACAGCTGTGAATATTAAGTGAATAAAGACAAGCGGTAATGAGAAATAATTCAGTCTATTTTAATAACCTCTCAGAGCTGAACAGATAGATACAAATATAACTTCACCGGAAGAAAAACAATTACTGAAGTATATCTGAATATAACATAATAATTTTATTGAAAAGTGTTCATTATATCTAGTATACTGTAATTTATAATGAATCAGAATAATTTTTATCTCAATCACTCAAATTTTAGTAATTCAAGAACTTAAGACGGGGAGGGGGGAGGGATCAACCGAACATATTTGCATGTATCTCGTATAATATAGGTCTCTTGAAAGAAATGTATGGTATTTAAGCTTCGAATAATGTGGTTTATTACATGACAGAGTGTTTATGTAACATGAGTGGGTGTTTGTTGAAGGCTGAAAACTGAAATATGCAAATATCTCGGTTAATATTCAAGATAGAGAATAAATGTATATAACATTATTTATAGTACATTCAATTTGCATTAAGGTTCTATATATTTGTTTGATCCACCGTATAGTAACGGAGATATTTTGAATTATCTATAGCCCCCCTCTAAAAAAAATATTTATAGTACGTTTAATTTATAATAAGACTAGCTCAGATACCCGGCTTCGCCCGGGAATTGATTTGAGGCTGAATGGTGATGGTATTTTTTTGGCAAGGCTTTACTTTGCAAAATATTTTGACATTTACCCGTCCCACTGTTTAGGGTTAATACCCGTTGTTGGCATTTGTTAATAATAAAATTAATTTTTTATGTAAGTCTTTACTGTCCTTCAAATTGTTGACTCCCGCTATAATTTTTAGCGTATAACGCCTTTATACTTCAGTATACGACAATAGTGTATATAAAAAAAGTTTCTCTAAATAACAAAATAAACAACTTTTGTTATGTGCATATTTGCCGAAAAAGCAATAGGAAACGAAATACCACTATTATTAATTTCTGGCCTTCCTTATAACCCCCACTCCTGCCCGTTCCTAGAAATGTTAGTATGGCTTATTATAAGGAAGGAGTTAGTGCTAATTCACATACCGAGTTAGGTTTAGTTCGGTTGAGTCTTTTGTGCCAAATAAAATTGTGGACTCCCGCTATAGTTTTTAGCGTATAACTCATTTATACTTCCGTATACGGCAAAAGTGTATATAACAAAAGTTACTGTAAATAACAAAATAAACAACTTTTGTTATGGGCATATTTGCTGAATAAGCAATAGGAAACGAAATATCGCTATTTTTAATTTCAGGCCTCCTATATAACCCCCACTCCTGCCCGTCCCTAGAAATGTTAGTATGGCTTATTATAAGGAAGGCGTTAGTACTAATTTACATACGGAGTTTGGTTTTGTTCGGTTGAATCTTTTGTGCCTAATAAATTGTTGACTCCCGCTATAGATTTTAGCGTATAACTCATTTATACTTCCGTATACGGCAAATGTGCATATAACAAAAGTTACTCTAAATTACAAAATAAATAACTTTTGTTATAGGGATATTTGCTTAAAAAGCAATATGAAACGAAATATCGCTATTTTTAATTTCAGGCCTCCCTTATAACCCCCACTCCTATTTGTCTTAGAGAATAATAATATAGCCTAAAGTCTAAGTTGGGCTAGTAGTAATATACATACCAAGTTTCATAAAATTCGGTTCAGCCGTTTATGCGTGAAAAGGTAACAAACAAACAAACAAATAAACAAACAAACAAACAAACAAACAAACAAACAAACAAACAGACACCAAAGAAACAAAATGCAGTTATGGTGTCTATGACATGTGAAACGAAAAGTTATCGTGAAATTTCGCGAAAAAAATCAATGTACAGACAGAGGTTACAATTTTATATATATATAGATTTGTTTGATCTGGCGTACAGTAACGGAGATATTTCGAATTTTCGAAAATCCCTCGTCTAAACCTCCCCTCTCACTGTCCGATCCCAGCCATTAACGAACTTGATCTTCATAAAAGTCCGTCACGCAGAGACAGCTTAAACTAAGCAGATTTCCCACGTGCTAGTGTAGCACACTTGTGATCTCATCTCACCACATATTCTCTATATCTAAGAAAAAACCGTTGAGTCGAAGGGGGAGGGTAACCGAAGGCTGAAAATAAGAAAGTATGAATAACTCGGTAAGTATTTGAGTTACAAAAAAAAAGAGCAAAAGTTCTAGAGATTCAATAGATTAGCAAGATTGATTCTACAGCATTTTACGATCCCGCTAATAATAATGTTCGAATACCTCTCCTTCTCAACCCCCCCCCCCCTCCTATTCCTGACCAGATTTCTGTCAATCACAAATATGATCTTTAGTGTTATATATTATGGGATAGATAAGGTATGGGAAACCTTTGACATGATGGGGGCCAAACTTTAGTGAGCAAATACGTTAGCGGGCCACTTTTAAAAGAAGTGTTCATAGTTTTTAACGATAGATATCAGACATGTAATAATCATACAATTTATTTAAATGAAAAATGAAATGAAAACAAAATAGGAACAACATTATAATTAAATCATAAAATTTGGAATTATTACAACCAACGAAAGTGAAATAGCGATGCCGAAATCAATGAGACACTTGAGCTTGAATTAGGGAAACTAATCCTTCGATGTTTGGATTAATTCCACTGATACAAAGACGAAAAGAATTTTCCAAATTATCGTCAGCCAGCCTTATATGATATTTTGATATATTAACTTTCATCATTGGAAAGAACTGTTCGCATTTATAATTACTGCCAAACGCACAAATCTCTCCTCATCTTCCTCATTTGGAGTTACTAATGTAATATCTTTGTTTAATTGGGTTTTTCAAAATGTCTCGCGGGCCGGTTCTTGCCCACCTATGGTTTAGATCAAATAAAGATTTTCGAGACAAGAATGGAAAACCTTAATTCATGACCTCATCGCACAAAGACTTTGCATGTATCTCGCATGATAAATATGAGTAGGAGTGGGCGATTACGGAAGGCTCAAAACTAAAAATCCCAATTCTGAGTAAGTATTCTGGCAGGTGGAAGTGACTTCTAATGTAGGTAGGATGAAAAAAATGGCTACGCATCCACTATAACAATTTATTAAAACGGTAGAGCGCTTTCGATGCTGTGCATCATCGTCTGTGACCGAAGGTCTTGGATGTTGACCTGCCGGCTCTTGCAGCTTGGACAGCTGTGAATATTAAGTGAATAAAGACAAGCGGTAATGAGCAATAATTCAGTCTATTTTAATAATCTCTCTGAGTTGAACAGATAGATACAAATATAACTTCACCGGAAGAAAAACAATTACTGAAGTATATCTGAATATAACATAATAATTTTATTGAAAAGTGTTCATTATATCTACAATAGTATACTGTAATTTATAATGAATCAGAATAATTTTTATCTCAATCACTCAAATTTTAGTAATTAGTATAGAACTTAAGACGGGGAGGGGGGGGGGGATCAACCGAACATATTTGCATGTATCTCGTATAATATAGATCTCTTGAAAACAATATTTGGTATTTAAGCTTCGAATAAAGTGGTTTATTATGTAACAGAGTATTGGTTGTGACATGAATAGAATTGAGGATGGGCTGAAGGCTAAAAACAAAAAATATCTCAGTTAATATTCAAGATAGAGAACAAATGTATATAGCAATATTTATAGAACATTTGCAATAAGATTTGTCCTATACAAGTTTTCATTCCGATGCATAATAATGGAGATAATGGGATGAGTCAGGAAAAAAATGAGCGTTATCTTTGTGTTTGAACCTCGCATCGTAATTCGTCTTTTATTTAAATCGGGAGCTAAAAATTGTGATAAGAAGTTGATGTCTAATCCCGCCTGAATCATTTGGTAAACAGCATGCTCTCTATCCAGGGCTCAGAACTTCATTAGCTTTCCTTTCTTCACAATGACCGTAAAGAACGAAATTCTCATAATTTTGCGTCATTTTTGGAAACGGAAGTTTTCACCGGCTGAAGCTTTGAGAATTGGAATTTGAGGATAAAGACTCTTTGAATGAAAGGACGGTGAGAAGGTGGTTCCAAAAACTTGATGAAGGTGGTATGAGCATTGAAAGGAAATGAGGCGAGGGCGTGTTTCAGTAATCAACCAGGATGCTCTGCGCACTCCTATTGAAGCAGATCCTACGAAAAGTCCGTCTCGCAGGGGCGCGTAAAATAACCTATATACTGCTAACACAACACCACCGTGAATATTAAGTGAAAAAATGCAAACGTTAATAAGAAATCTTTCCCTTCCCGGGGGAAAGCATCTCAAATGTAAACGAACAGGTCTGCCAACGGCTCACCAGAAAGAAAAACAAAAACTAAGAAATATCAGAATGTAACATTCATTTTATTGAGAACTATGTACTTACTATATATAGTACAGTAATTTATAATGAATCAGTATAATTTTTATCTCAATCAATCAAATTGTAGTAGTCCAAGAACTTAAGACGGGAGGAGGGGGGGAGGGTCAACACAACATCATTTTTGTATGTATCTCGTATAATAAAGGTCTCTTGAATACAATATATGGTATTTAAGCTTCAAATAAAATGGTTTATTATATAAGAGAGTATTGTTTATGTAAAATGAGTATAAGTGGGGGTTAGCTGAAGGCTGAAAAATGCAAATATCTTGGTTAATATTCAAGATAGAGAATAAATGTATATAACAATATTTATAATAAATATAATTTGCAATAAGATTGATTCTATGCAAGTTTTCGATCCGACGTATAGTAACGGAGCTATTTCGAATTTTCAAAAATCCTCCTCTCTAACTCCCCCCCTCCCACTGGTCCCATTTCAGCCATTAACGAACTTCATCTTTATTTTTACATAAAACGCTTAAATATCGCGTTTGGTAACGATTAAACAATCATTGGGACCGATAAGCGGTAACAGTCTAATATATAGATAGATAGATATACATATACAATTTTGAACGGACCTCATTTTCGTCACCTCCTAGGTAGGATCGATGGACATTTGAAGAAAGATTTCGAAAATGGCGTCCTCAATAGCTGATTTCCCTAATGGAAATCATCTAAAAACTAGCTGATTTGGATGGAATGGAGCATGTCCCTCAGCAGGCATATAGTCAAGACCTAGCACCATCAGACAACCACCTGTTCAGATCAATGGGCTCATTTCCTCCGTGGAAAAACATAGATAGATAGATTTTATTGGTTAATATATACATATTTTAGCCTGAAACTGGCCCATTTAGTGTTAGTAATCTTACTATTATTTTTATATTGGCATAAATACATGGCATTGCCAAGAGTCTGGCCATTTTATGTTAATATCCTTAGGCATTCTGCTTAAATAATTTGCAATACAATTTCGAATACTGTTATTATATAAGTAATACATAACAATACATAAGCAATATAGTGTTACGAAAATTAAATACATGAAAAATTAAACGGAGATAGTCAGGTATTTGGGAAGTGCGAGGTGGATCAAAGAAGCCGACAGAGGATCGAGTTGGTTCGAGTCCTGTTCTGGAAGGGTCTGGGCATTCCCTTTGATGTTTTGCCGCCAATCTATACAAGACACCCTGGCCGGCCTTAGTCAGTTAGTTTCTTCTCAAGTGCTCACATGTGAGTTCAGTGCTACAGTGCGACTTAGTGCAGTGCGGTAAAGTGTTTTTATGTGAAGAACAGTGTAGTGCCATGTTAAAGGACAGTGCAGTGCCGTTTTTTTTGTGTACTTCGGTGACCGTGAGTGAATTATTGGACTGTGTAGTAACAAGAACAGTGACGCTATCAGCGCATTCTGAGAGTAGTAATTAAGAACAATTAACCAAGTTCGTAGTGTATTGTAAATAAATTGTGCAGTGATAAAAACTGTGAAACTTGTGTGTGTTTAATTTTGCAATCCAAAATAACTCTTATAAACAACGTTCATTACTGGTTTTGTAATAAAAACGTAACGATATAATAGTTCCAGGACATTAACAAAAACATAACAACAATTAATGTTTAATAAAGTAACAATAATATACTCTTAATAAAGTAATATATGTTATATAGCTTTTCAATATTGTTAATATTTAGCATAAATTCCAAATGAAAGTTCGTCCCAGTTTTTAACTATATATGATTGCAAATATTGTTTTCTGTGATTTCCAAGTGCAGGGCAATGTAGCATTACATGCTCCAGGGTATTTAAAAAATATAAATATATTTTTTACACCACTTACATATTTCGTCTGATTTTATGATATGGGCTTTACCTGTATGGAATATTTTAATGTATTCCCTATTACAGACCCTCAGTTGGCGTATGGTTCTTAACTTTTCTATGCTGACGTTAAATTGAAGGTAATTCGCTGGATCCGGATGTGAAAAGTTACAGAATAGTCTATAACAAGGATTGTATTTTGAGTTAAGTGGCCGGTCAATATCTCTACAAACTAAATTATTTCTGGCGTTTACTATTACATATATTATTTTTATTAGCAAGTAGTGTTTGAGGGTTAGATAGATTGGTAAAATATTCCTGTACAAAATTTGAAGCTCCAAACTTTTAATTTGAGTAACCCAGTTAAATTCATCTCTCTACTATCCAAAACAACCAATTTTTCAAAGCACCTCCTCGGCAACCCATGTTCTGGGAGGGATAATATTTTTATACAACAATTAATTATTTTCTTTAAAAGAAGAATAGATATCGGACAACGACCTTATTCCAGTCTGACTATATAATCAGGAGTACATTTTGGCCAGAAATATAAATATTTAAAACATGTAGTTTGTGCCAGCTCAATAGCATCTAAATATTTGGGACTCCTAATTTCTGCAGCATAGAGAAGTGTTGAAGAGACCATCGATTCAAACAGTGATATAATACATACATTCAACAACTTGAATTAAGTTGAGAATGGGGATGGTGAGTTCTTCGATTCAAAACCCAAAGAGTAGTAGCATCAAGGAATTGTACAGCTGTTCCAGATGGCGTCAAACCATACAGCACAATCGTTTATATTTTGATTATTAAAAACCTTATAAGTAGAAGAAAAATAAATTTTGATTTTTACGTATTAAACGGTAATTTTATTTTACTCACCCCATTATTTCGAATTTTTGAAATTCGCCACATCTAACCCAGCTCGGTGTCGGATTTCAGCCGTTGACGAACTCGATCATTATTTTAACATAAAACGTTTAAATGTAGAGTTTGGTAACAATCGTTTTTGTCTTTATCTCAAAACGATCAATGAGGGCAATATTTGATATTTATGCTTAAAATAAAGTACTTCACAATATAACAGCTTATTGTAAATATGACATGAGTAGGAGGGGGGGCGGTCACTGACTACTAAAAACTAAAAAATGCAAATATCTCGGTTCATAATCAAGATCAAGAACGTACATAACATGACATTTGCAATAAGATTGGCTCTATACACATTTTCGATCCGACGCATAATAACAGATATTGCGAATTTTCGAATTTCCTGAATATTTAGTCGTTTTATGTAAAAAGAAAGATCAAGGTCGTTAACGGCTAAAATCGGAACAGTGGTAGGAGGGGGGGTTAAGAGGGAGGGGGATTGGCGAAAATTCGAAGTATCTTCGTTACTGTACGTCTGATCGAAAAATTGTATAGAGTAATCTTATTGCAAATGTACTATAAATATTGTTATATACATTTATTGTCTATCCTGACTATTAACCGATATATTAGCATTTTTCAGTTTTGAGCCTTCAGCAAACCCCCACTTCTACTCATGTCATATTAGCAATAAGCTGTTATGAACCACTTTATTACAAGGTTAGATACCAAATATAGTTTTCATTGAACTTTCACTTTGTGAGATATATGCAAATACGTTCTGTTGCCCCCCCCCCACCCCTTCTTTCGTTTTTGGATTACTAGAATTTGAGTGACAGAGATAAATCTGATTCAATAAAATTAATATGTTATATATAAATATATTTCGTTCATTTTTTGTTTTTCCGGTCTAGCTATCTATTCAGAGCTAAGAGGTGGGCTGGCCTGTCTGTTTACAATTCAGCCGCTTTCTGTTGTAGAGATTAATAACTTGTATTGTAAATTGACTGAAAGATTTCTCATTACCGTTTGTATTTATTAACCTGTAGATGTAAATTTATCTATTGTAAACCTTCCCGTGGGAAATCTGCTAAGTTTAGGTAGCCCCTGCGTGACGGGGGGGGGAGGGAGGGAGGGAGAGAGAGAGAGAGAGAGATGGGAGAGAGAGCGAGAGGGGAGGAGGGGGGAGAGAGAGAGGAGAGAGAGTGAGAGAGAGAGAGAGGGGGGGAGAGAGAGAGGAGGGAGAGAGAGAGGAGGGAGGGAGAGAGGAGGGAGGGAGAAGAGAGAGGGAGAGAGAGAGAGAGGAGGGAGGAGAGAGAGAGAGGAGAGAGAGAGAGAGAGGAGAGGGGAGAGGAGAGAGAGGAGAGAGAGAGAGAGAGAGATAGAGAGAGAGAGAGAGAGAGAGAGAGAGAGAGAGGAGAGAGAGATAGAGAGAGAGAGAGAGAGTGAGAGAGGGGAGAGATAGAGAGATAGAGAGAGAGAGAGAGAGAGAGAGAGAGAGAGAGAGAGAGAGAGAGAGAGAGGGAGAGAGCGAGAGAGAGCGAGAGAGAGAGAGAGAGAGAGAGAGAGAGAGAGAGAGAGAGAGAGCGAGAGAGAGAGAGAGAGAGAGAGGGAGAGAGAGAGAGAGCGAGAGAGAGAGAGAGAGAGAGAGTGAGAGAGAGAGAGAGAGAGAGAGAGAGAGAGAGAGAGAGAGAGAGAGAGAGCCCGGACCTACCCCAGGCCGCCTTCCGGTAGAGCAGCCCTCAGGATCGATCTCTGTCTCACCCTCCCCTGAAAACCACCCCCTAGATCGATATACTACGACCCTCAACCCCCCCCCCCATCCCCCTTCCTCCCCTATCTTTCGCTTTCCTTTAACTCCCCATTCATATTACACTTTCTTAAAATACGCTCTAGTTCATAAATAGCAACTTTCAATTTCTTTCATTTTTTAAATTTTATATTTATATATATATATATATATATATATATATATATATAGCTTCAACAAAATATAACATAATTATAATAACAAAAACATAATAGCTTTCATATAACACGAATGTAGATTTAATAAAATATAACAATAATTATAATAACACATAACAGTAGTTCCAACATAATATAATAGCTAGAATAATAATTATAATATAGTTCAACAAATATAAGGCAATATACTGTAGATATACGAAGACATAAGGCTGTGCCCCTGCTCAATGTGAACAGACCAGGGCAGGTTACTGTAACCAGGAACTCTAGTCCAATATCTATAGTAGGTTTAAGTATCTTTAGTCTTGGTACGTAAAAATAGCATAAATACCTCCAGTTACACTCTAATTTAACAACAAAGTGCAACATTATAAAGTAGCACCTGTATTTTTACAGCCCTGAAGAAGAGAAAATAAAATTCTCGAAATATCGGCATAAACTAAGATTTTTTCACCAACATTGACCAAACCTCCAAAAAAACAACAACACCATTTATAAATATAACCTGGTCGAAAACATCAACACAATTATGTGTGTGTGTGTGTGTGTGTGTGTGTGTATAGTATATACATACATACTAGCTCAGATACCCGGCTTCGCCCGGGAATTCATTTGAGGCTGAATGGTGATGGTATGGCAAGGCTTTACTTTGCACAATATTTTGACATTTACCCGTCTCAGGGTTCAGGGTTTATACCCGTCGTTGCTGTGGATTTGTTAATAATAAAATTTTGATGTAAGACTTCACTGTCCTCCATATTTCCCGTCTCCTGTGCATTGTGCATAGATTTCAATTATCAAGGATAAAACATTAACATAGATCTGAATTAATTTTTCCCGGTGAGGTACTTGGTAGTTCATATTGGAAAGAAATGTTGAGAATATCAATATTTCTAGGCAAATTACTTGCTTCATACATTGTTCCCGAAAAAATGTATAAAACAAAAGTTACTCTAAATAACAAAGTAAACAACTTTTGTTATGTGCACGTTTGTCAAATATCAAATACACAATGAAATATCGCGAATTTTTATTTCTGGTCTCCCTTATAACCCCCACTCCCGTTTGAACCTAAAAATGTTAATATAGCTTATAATCATGGAAGAATTAATGATAATTGACATACCGACTTTTGTTAAGTTCGGTTCAATCGTTAGTGCCCAATTAAATTGTTGGCTCCCGCTAAAGTTTTATTGTATATCTCCCGCTTTGGCTCGTTTATACTTTGATATAAGACAAAACTAAATATGGCAAAAGTTACTCTAAATAACAAAATAAACAACTTTTGTCATGTGCATGTTTGTCGAAAAACCAATAGGAAACGAAATATCACTGCTTTTAATTTCAGGCCTCCCTTACAACCTCCACTCCTGCTCGTCCCCAGGAATGTTAGTACATCTTATAATCATGGAGGAGTTAGTGCTAATTCACATACCGAGTTTTGTTCAGTTGGGTTGAGGCTTTTGTGCCAAATAAAATTTTTGACTCTCGTCATAGTTGTTAGTGTATAACTCATTTATAATAGGGTATACGACAAAAGTGAATATAATGAAAGTTACTCTAAATAACAAAATAAACCACTTTTCTTGTGTGCATATTTGCCGAAAACCCAATAGAAAACGAAATATCGCTATTTTTAATTTTAGGCCTCCCTCATAACCCCCAGCAGATCTGTCAGCTTCTCACTTGAAAGAAAAACAATTACTGAAACATATCAGAATATAACATATTCATTTTATTGAGAACTATGTACATACTATATTTAGTACTGTAATTTATAATGAATCAGTATAATTTTTATCTCAATCAATCAAATTGTAGTAGTCCAAGAACTTATGACGGGGGGGGGGGGTCACCAGAATATATTTGCATGTATCTCTTATAATAAAGGTTTCTGGAAAACAATATTTGGTATTTAAGCTACAGGTGACTACCCTTTTCTAGCTAGGGTGGGCCTAAGGAGTTTATTTAATGAGTCCGTCACTAAATAAATGTCCACTGTCCATGGCAGGAATCGAACCCGCCACTCTAGGTCTGCTACGCGAGATTAAGACCAACGCCTTAACTAGCACGTCCAACCTAAGCACCCTATAACATCATTTGTTATAATACGCATTTATTAAATACACTTAAATAAGCACTAATAAAATTAATGACTTCCGCTATAGTTTGAGCGTATATCCCGTGTTTACTTCATTTTACGACAACAACAACAATTTTTCTTGTGTGCATATTTGCCGAAAACCCAATAGAAAACGAAATATCGCTATTTTTAATTTTAGGCCTCCCTTATAACCCCCACTCCTGTTCGTCTCAGAGAATATTAATATAGCCTAAAGTATATGTTGGGCTAGTAGTAATATACATACCAAGTTTCATAAAATTCGGTTCAGCCGTTTATGCGTGAAAGGTAACAAACAAACAAACATACACGAAAGAAACAAAATGCAGTTATGGTACATATCAATATTTCTACGCGAATGACTTGCTTCATACATTGTTCCTGAAAAAAATGTATAAAAGAAAAGTAACTCTAAATAACAAAATAAACAACGTTTGTTATGAACACGTTTATCGAAAAACAAATAAACAATGAAATATCGCAAGTTTTTATTTCAGGCCTCCCTCATAACCCCCACTCCTGTTTGATCCTAAAAAATTTAATATGGCTTATAATCTTTGAAGAATTAATGTTAATTCACATACCGAGTTTTGTTAAATTCGGTTCAACCGTTAGTGCCCAATTAAATTGTTGGCTTCCGCTTTAGTTTTGGGTGGGAAACCTCACATCACAATAAAACGACAAGAAGTGAGTCGACGGTACAGACTTCTACTAAGACTACTTGACAACAGATCTAAACTATCACTACACAACAAACGACTGATTTATACGACAGTACTCAGACCAATATGGACATACGGACTTGAACTTTGGGGTTCCACGAAACCTTAAAATTCCTACAAAATCCAAACCCTCCAATCCAGAATACACCGCAAAATTACAGATTCCCCATTTTACGTATCCAATTTAACTCTCCATAACGACCTCAACATTCCTTTTGTCCATGCCCTCGCAAAATCCCGATATCAGAAATTCCACTCTCTCCTTCCCGCACATCCTAATCCTATAGTCGAATCACTTTCATCTACCCATATTCCAGAAAACCCAAGACGACGACTGAAGCGTAAGTGGCCAAGAGATCTCCTTGTGTAGTGCTCAGAATAACTCCATGTAGTACAAGCCAATGTTCCCTCCAATGTGGGTATTGTCAATGGACAACTTCCCACCTCAAGTGAATAATCAAGCCAATTGTTATATCATTCACATCATTTGCTTGTAATATTTATATATGTTGTTGCAAATAAACGAATAAATATTTAAAAAAAAAAAAAAAAAAAAAGTTTTGGGTGAATATCTCGTTTATACTTTGTTATAAAACAAAAATGAATATAACAAAAGTTACTCTAAATAACAAAGCAAATAACTTTTGTTATGTGCATATTTGCCGGAAAACCAATAGAAAATGAAATATCGCTTTTTTTAATTTCAGGCCTCCCTTATAACCCCCACTCCCGTTCGTCTCAGGGAATATTAATATATCCTAATGTCTAAGTTGTGTTAGTAGTAATATACATACCAATTTTCATAACATTCGGTTCAGCCGTTAATGCGTGAAAAGGTAATAAATAAACAAACATACACGAAAGAAACAAAATGCAGTTATGGTGTCAATGACACGTGAAACGAAAAGTTATCGTGAAATTTCAAGAAAAAATCAATGTACAGTCAGAGGTTACAATTTTATATATATATATATATATATATATATATATATATATATATACATACACATATACAGTTTTGAACGGACCTCATAATAAGATTGTTTCTATACAATTTTCGATCCGACGTACTATACAGATATATTTCGAATTTTCGTAAGTCCTCCACTCTAAACGCTATATATATGCAATTGTGAACGGACCTCATTCAATAGCTGATTTACCTTCAGGGAAATCTGCTAATATTGGGTATTTAAGTATGGAATAGGACGTTTCATGATATATACACTTACTGTTAATATGTGATCATTTGAAGTGAGTCGCGAATCTATCTAAATATTTGTCTGTTACCGCTTTAGCGGTCGCAATTTTTGTTTGATCGTTGCCAAACTCGATATTTAATCGTTTTATGTAAAAAGAAAGATGAAGTTCGTTAACGGCTGAAATCGGGCAACTGAGAGGGGAGAATTTTGGAAATTCGAAATATCTCCGTTACCATAAATCGGATCGAAAAAGTATAGATAATAAATTTATTGCAAATTAAATGTACTATAAATGTTGTTATATACGTTTATTCTCTATCTTGAATATTAACCGAGATATTTACATTTTTCAGCCTACAGTGAACCCTCACTTTTACGCCTGTTACATAAACAATATTCTGTTATATAATAAACTACATTATTCAAAGCTTAAATACCAAATATTTTTTTTCAGAGACCTTTATTATACGAGATACATTCAAATATGTTCTGGTGCGCCCCCTCCCCCGTCTTAAATTCTTGGACTACTAAAATGTATTTTATTGGGATAAAAATTGCTCTGATTCATTGGAAATTACAGAACTAGTTATAGTTAATAATTTTCAATAAAGTTAATACGCTATATTCTGATATATTACAGTAATTGTTTTTCTTTCCAGTGAGAAGCTGACAGATCTGCTTTTTTTACATTTCAGACGCTTCTCGTCAGGAGGGGAAGATTTCTCATCACCGCTTGTATTTATTCACTTAATATTCACGGTGGTGTTGTATTAGCAGTATGTAGATTCATCTATTATTAAACTTCACGAGGGAAATCTGCTTAGCTAACGCAGCCCCTTGCGTGACGGAATTGTTTAGAATTGTAAACGTGACATTCCTCCAGCAAGCTTGTATTAATTTAAACACTGGGGTATATTTTGTTTCTGAAGTAGACGGCCGATACTGAAGTCGATAGAACCTAATGCAGGCTAAAGGTCGCCAATAAACCCTTCATGTCGGCCAAGGTCACTCGTTAATAGCACTTACTCTAGCTTAATCATTTATACCCTAGACGTGATTTACGTTTCAATTAGCCAATTTAAAGATCAGACATCACTGCTCACGTGTAATTTAAGCAGCATCAGCAATCAGGAGATTTAAGGCAAATCAGCTATTGAGGTCGTACTCATGACGCGATTTTCAAAAATTTCTTCAAATGCCCTTCGATCAAACTCAGAAGAAGATGACGAAAATGAGGTCCATTCAAAGTTGTAACATATTTGTTTCAATAACATCAAGATACATTATACAAATTAAATAATGGACATGCTCTTATAGTTTACATTTCTATTGGTAATAAATAACAAAGTTATTTTCTAGGAAAAATAAATAAATGAGGAAGGGCGACGAAGATTTATAACCTCACTAATCCAAATTATACCTAGAACTATCATTTAAGACTTTGTTTTAATATTCATTTGTCATAATATTTATTTATAAAAAAACTTTAAATAAGTACTAATAAAATGAATGACTCCCGCTATAGTTTTAGCGTATATCCCGTGTTTACTTAATTTTACGACAAAAGTGAATGCAGACAAAAGTTACAAAAATAACGTTATGTACCCGTTTGCCGAAAAACAAATAGAAAATAAAATTCTTCATTGCAGACCTCTATTATAATCCCCACTCCCCTTTAAACCTAAAAATTTTAATATAGCTTATAATCATGGAAGAATTAATCCTAATTCACATACCGAGTTTTTTTAAGTTCGGTTCAATCATTAGTTCTCAACAAAATGTTGGCTCCCGCTTTAGAATTTAGTGTATATCTCGTTTATACTTTTCTATACGACAATAGTGAATATAACAAAAGTTACTTTAAATAAAAAAATAAACTACTTTTGTCAAGTGGATAGTTGCAGAAAAACCAATAGAAAACAAAATACCCCTATTTTTAAATTCAGGCCTCTCATACAACCCCCACTCCTGCTCGTTCCTAGAAATGTTGCTATGGCTTATTATAATGAAGGCGTTAGTGCTAATACACATACCGAGTTTTATTTGGTTCGGTTGAGTCTTTTGTGCCAAATAAAAGTATAACGCATTTATACTTCGGAATACGACGAAAGTATATATAACAAAAGTTACTCTAAATTACAAAATAAACAACTATTTTTTATGTTCATATTTGCCGAAAAACCAATAGGAAACGATATATAGCTATTTTTAATTTCAGGCCTCCTTCCCCACTCCTCAACGTCTCAGAGAATATTAATATAGCCTAAAGTCTAAGTTGGGTTAGTAGTAATATACATACCAAGTTTCATAAAATTCGGTTCAGCCGTTTATGTGTGAAAAGGTAGCAAATCTTTGTTTGCAACAAACAAACCGGGGGGGGGGGTCTTAAATTCTTGTTGCTACTAAAATTTGATTGAGATAAACATTATTCTGATTCATTATAAATGACAGTACTAGATATATAAAAGAGTTTTCAATTAAATTAATATGTTATATTCTGATATATTTCAGTTATTGTTTTTCCTTCCGGTGAACCCTTCGTAGACCAGTTTGTTTACATTTCAGACGCTTCCCGTAGGGAGGTTACTAAAATTGACTGAACGATTTCATATTGTATTTATTCACATCATATTGTGTGGTGGTGTTGTGTTACCAGTATGTATATTTATATATAGTTAAAATTATTTGTCAAGCCCTAGGTACATTTGTGGAAATGTTTCAAAAATCGCCTCATGTGTGCAACCTCAATAGCTAAACCTCACTTGGAAATTCGAATTCAAATTAAATTTAAGGCTTAAATTTGCATAACAAACATAGTGTGTGTTGAGTTTTTAGTGTACACACCACTGCGCATTTTATTCAATAATAGCAAATACCAATTTCGACAATACATTATTTTGCGCAAAAATTGTTTTTTTATAATATAGGGTAGATCATAGGAAGCGTGTGATTTTTACTATTTATTTCACTATGTATCTCATTATTCTTCTGCTCCGCCCTATATAAAGGCTCGAGGCACAATGGCATCAAGAGCAGGACAATTAATACTTAATTCAAAACTTTCTATCATTAACTATGAATAAATAAGAATCCAAAATCGCAGAGGTCTTGTGCGTTTTATTCCCTGCGGTGTGATTGGATAACAAATTATACTATCATAAGCCATTCATCAAGTTCAAATAGAAAATCATTATAAAATAAGTACATCTCATTCTATTCAAGTGACGCATTAATGTTTCTCATGTAGATTTACTTAATACACATTAGTAAATTGAGGTTGTACACAACACGCGATTTTCGTTAACTTTTCTCAAATCTCCATCGATTCCATCTAGTGGAAAATGCTAAAGCTCTAACGATTGCCCCAATTCGATTCCCTTTAGGGAAATCAGCTATTGGGGCCGTACTCATGACGCTATTTCCAAAGTTTTTCTTCAAATGTCCATCGATCCTACCTAGGAGATGAGGTCCGTTCAAAACTGTCTATATATACTTGTCTAGTGCTGTTGTCTTGCTCTGGTGGTCGCAATTTTTGTTTGATCGTTACCAAACTCGATATGCAATCGTTTTATGTTAAAAGAAAGATCTAGTTCGTTAATAGCTGAAATCGGTCCAGTGGGAGGGGGGGGGGTTAGGCGGAGGATTTTCGAAAATTCGAAATATCTCCGTTACTACACATCGGATCGAAAACGTGTATAGAACCAATCTTATTGCAAATTAAATTTACTGTAAATATTGTTATAAACATTTATTCCCTATTTTAATATTAACTGAGGTACTTGCATATTTCGGTGTTCAGCCTTCAGTAAACCCCCACTTTTACTAGTGTCACGTAAACAATACTCTGGTATATAATAGACCACATTATTCGAAGCTTAAATACCAGATAATGTTGTCCAGAGACCTTTATTATACGAGCTACTTGCAAATATGTTTTTGTGACCCCCCCCCCTCCCACCCCGTCTTAAATTTTTGGAAACATTTCTTATTACCATTTGTATTTATAAAGCTAATATTCACGGTCGTGTTGTGTTAGCAGTATGTAGGTTTATCTATTATTAAACTGCACGTGAGAACTCTGCTTAGTTTACGCAGACCCTGGGTGACGAATTTTTTGGTACTTGTGTATTATACCCACCACCTTTTAGTTCCAATAGTTCGACGGTAGAATGCGCTACTGTTTTCAGTAGTACGATCCCTTGACCGCAAATGAGGTTATACTTCCCTTATAACCTTCTAAGGAATTATAATGCTAAATAAAAGAAAACACAATTTTTCAAAATAAAACATTTTATTGATATTTAGGCGGAAAAAATGTGGATATGCATTTTAAAATGTAACGTTAATTCTTCGCACAAGCAGTAAATGAACTTTAATGCTGTGCAAAATGGAATCTTGCTTCCTTCGAACCAAGTATTCATCGGAACGCCTACTTGCTCACCACACTTTTTTACATTACACTTCCAAAATATAGTTTTTCCACTATAAAGTTTCATAGGATGCGATTTAGAACACTTTCTTCTGATTGCCAAAATATTCCTCTCCTGTAAATATTTAACTGCGTCTTCTTCACTCGCTGGCAAATTCCAAAGAGGCATTTTTAAACGAATAACAAACACTAACAGCGAACGCAAATAAACGGGAAACACAACTCTAACAAAAGATAACCTCATTAGCCTGTGAGAGCTAGCGTCGCACTTCAGTAGCGCACTCTACCGTCGAACTATTGGAACTAAAAGGTGGTGGGTATAATACACAAGTACCAATTTTTTTTTTTTTTAGGCCTTCAGTAAACCTCCACTCCTACTCATGTTATATATATTAACAATAAGCTGTTATATTATGAAACACTTTATTTTAAGCCTAAATACCAAATATTATTCTCATTGAACATTTACTATTTGAGATATATGCAAATATATGACGCACGTGGGAAATCTGCTAAGTAGTACGCAGCCCCTGCGTGATGGATTGATTATTGGACGTGCTAAACTGCTGACTCCCGGCATGATGGCACTTCCTGGCTAGGAGGGGTTGTCACAGCGAGGGTGGGATACGTGTCGGCAATATTTATCCCCCGGCGACCTTGGGCTATGACTCACTTAACCAGTTTTCGACTGCCTTTCTTTAACCAGTTCTAGCTACAACTTTATTCATGTAGGTCGTCACTGCTTGAGCCGAGCGAGAGAGAGGCTTGTCGGGAGGACCTGATATGTTAATTGCCTGGCTCCCTATCTATTTAACAGTCTTAGTTCGTTTGACGACGGGCAACAGAAACCGAATAGGCCGTAAGCTCCACCTTCCCTATCCGGTGTTTGTAGAATCTCACTGTCTGTTCATTATTGAACAAGATGAATACCATGAACCAGCAGGGACTGCGTTAACTAAGCACATTTCCCACCTATTTGTATTTACCTCAAATATAAAAGTTCAATGAGAACAATATTTGATATTTAAACTTCAAATAAAGTGCTTCATGATATAACAGCTTTTTTAGCAGATTTTCCTTAAGGGAGTTGATTTTTGAAATTTATCTTCAAATGTCCATCGACCTTACTTTAGGAGATGACGAAAATGAGGTCCATTCAAAATTTATATATATATATATATATATATATATATATATATATATATATATATATATATATATATTTGTCTGTTACTACTCTAGCGGGCGCAATTATTGTTTAATCCTTACCAAACTCAATTTTTAGTTGTTTTATGTAAAAAGAAAGATAAAGTTCGTTAACGGCTTAAATCAGACCAGAGGGAGGGGGGGCGGGTTTAGAGGGAAGGAATTTGGAAAATTCGAAATATCTCGGTTACTATACGTCGGATCGAAAATTATATAGAAACAATCTTATTGCACCTTAAGTTTACTATAAATATTGTTCTATACATATTTTCCGTATAAAGTATGAGTATTAACTGAGATATTTGGATTTTTTAGTTTTTCGCTTTCAGTAAACCCCCACTCCTACTAGTGTCATATTAATAATAAGGTGTTATATCATGAATCACTTCATTACAAGGCTAAATAGCAAATATTGTTTTCATTGAACTTTTATTTTTTGTGAGATATATGCAAATAAGTTGTGTTCACCCCCTCCCCCCTTCATTAGTTCTTGGACTACTAAAATTTAAGTTATGAAAATATAAATTATTCTGATTCATTATAATTTGCAGTACTAGATATAGTAAATAGTTTGGAATAAAGTCAATGTGTTATATTCAGATAAATATCAGTAATTGTTTTTCTTCCCGGTGAAGAATATGTTCATCTCTGAGTGGTTGACAGATATTTTTACAATTCAGAAGCCATTTCCGTTGGGAGCTTATCAATGTTAATTGAAAGATTTTTCATTACCGTTTGTATTTACTCACGGTGGTGTTAAGTGTAACCAGTATACAGTGTAGTATCTCTCTATTTAAAACTTCACGTGGGAAATCTGCTTAGTTTCCGCAGAGTATGCGTGACGGACTTTTTTTATTAGTCTGTATATTTTTTTACTTAAAATTCTCGGTGGTGTTGTGTTAGCGGTATGTAGATTTATCTATTGTTAAGCTTCTCGAGGGAAATGTGCTTAGTTTACGCAGCCCTTGCGTGGCGGGCATTGGGTTGTTAGGATGAGCGGTAGCTATATGCCGGAACAGAGTGTTTTTCCCACAGACGGATACTCTAGAGCTAGTTGTCTCGGAGCTGGGGCAGATGTCTGCCGGGCCATCTGGAGTTCAGATCCTCCCTCGAGTCGATTCCGGCTGGCTATCCTTTAAACTCAACCAAAACAAACCATAAACCCAGTGTAAATGTGACTAATAATGTATATAGTTTTGAACGGAACTCGTTTTCGTCATCTCCTAGATAGGATCGATGGACATTTGAAGATAAATGTCGAAAATTGCGTCATTAGTACGAATGCTGCAAAAAGCTGTTATATTATGAAGCACTTTATTTGAAGCGTAGATATAGGTAGTTTTAAGTTGTCGAATGGTTGCCGGTAGTGTGCTCTATCGATAGTTCTCTGTCGGAATCCCTACTCACAGCAGTTCCCCCACAATGGCTACACCTGTACAAAAATCGTTCTGTGCTATTGAGTTGGCCAAGATCAATTCTGTAGTCACAGTGCAGCATGCTTTCCGTAGGAGGTTCAACGTGCAGTACAGGCCCTCTGCCAAGAACATCAGTCGTTAGTTCGTACAGATACGGGACACTCGATGTTTGTGTAAGGGGAAAAGCCCTCGTCGACGGCGAACTTCAAAAGAAAACGTAAGGAGAATCCAAGAGGCGTTTCACGCAAGTCCTAGCCGTGAGCCTGAGATGAGCGGTACCACTATCTGGCGTGTTCTGGAAAGACGTCTACACATGAAACCATACAGACTGCAGCTGGTTCAGGTAATGAAAGGCGCTGACAAAGCAAAGCTGATGGAATGCAACGCGTTTGGCAGATCTCCTATCGCATTGATGTGCTCCGTCCTGCAGGTGGTGGTCATATTGAACATTTGTGAGAGCTAACAAAACTTCAACACCGGTTAAATACATGTGTCTTTTTGCAATCTTGTATTACGGCCTGTTTATAAGATATAGCTTAATGAGATCGGTTCATTCTTTTTGAAAGACACTGTATATTGAGGTTGTACTCATGGCGCAATTTTCGATTGCGCCTGTCTTCAATGTTATTAAGTATAGTTAAAAATAGGCTAAGGGATAAAATTTAACACTACGTCGACGAATATCAATTTGTATTCCGAACCGGAAGAGGAACATGGGAAGCTGTTATAGCTCAAAGAATTATTCTGGATAGAAGGAGAGACATGAAAAACAGTAGTTGCATTTGTAGATCTAGAAAATGCAGGTGATACAGTTAACTAGAAACTGACGTTTGACTGCATGTGTAAAATAGGAATAGATTGGAAGGACAAAAAGTCAATTTGGAATTTTTCCAACAAAAATCAGAGTACACAAATCATTATTAATGAATGTGAAAGGGAAGCTAGAATTAAGAAAGGCATGCCCTCTGCCCCCTTATATCTGTTCAATATTTTTATTGAAGAGGCAAAAATGAAAATGAAAGAAACAACCCAAAGCAGGATTAATGGTGAATCCATTCATTGCATCAGATTTGCAGATGATATTGCACTGGTGGCAAAGGCCCAAGTGGAGATGAATAGAATGCTGCAAGTCCTTTAGGATGCTCTAGATCAGTTTAAACTCAAAATAAATGCCAAAAACAAAAGTTTTGGTTGTAGAGCCAAGGAAATATAAATATTAGAATTGGAGGCGTTGTGCTTGAAAAAGTGAAGGAGTTTTGGTCCCTAGGGAGTATCATCACTGAACACAATGATAGTAGAGCTGAAGTCGGTAGAAGAATAGCACTTGCTAAACAAGCCTTCCAAAGTAAAAGAAGTAGTTCAACTAATAAGCATATAAGCTTCGATACAAAAAAAAATGTTTGCTAAGTTTTTCGTACGGAGTGTATGGCGGTGGTGTTGTGTTAGCAGTATGTAGATTTATCAATCGTTCAACTTCAGGAGAGAAATGTGCTTTACGCAGCCCCTACGTGACCGGCTTTTTATGTTTACTTCTAGGGCTTTAGTAGTGAAAATTCACTGTTTGCATTCTGCAATAGCGGTTGCGGTTTGTCTACGAACATAACTTTATTTTCTTGTCCTGGTACCAGTTCAAATTAATTTTTCTAAAGAAATTTTCGTCGTCGCTGCCAGCACTAGTATTTGTATAGAAATAGGCAAGCTTGTGTTGTGATGGGGGGCCATTCACCCGTAAAACCACCTGAGCCCATTTCCAAGGAAGGACGGCTTTGTCCAAAATCTCTAGGTAAAAGGAGAAATATTGAAAACGGGAGATGAAAGGTGGAAATAGGGAAGACTAGATGGGAGGGATATAATGGGCTTTAGGGACTAGGAATTTGGGGGAGAGGGCCGCTACCTGCTTGGAGCCGGCAAACATCCACCCTTCAGGCAACCCCTAGCCCAGATGTATGCTTCGCCCTCATCTACCCTCCCACAGATGTGCCCTTCCAAATATTTAGGTTTTCCCGACTAACAAACCCCTTCCGTGGATTGACCCAGTGAAGCAATTCCTCCAACACGTGTGAACGACTTTGTACACAATGCGAACAGATCAAAAAGTCCGTCACGCAGGGGCTGCGTAAACTAAATTAAAAATAGATAAACCTACACACTGTAAACACAACATCACCATGAATATTAAGTGAATAAATAAAAACGGTAATATGTAATCTTTCCCCTCCCGGACGGAAGCGTCTCAAATGTAAACATATCAGAATATAACATATTAATTTTATATAAATAGTAAGACTATTTACTATATCTAGTACTGTAATTTATAATGAATCAGAATAATGTTTATCTCAATCAATCAAATTTTAGTAGCAACAAGAATTTAAGACGTGGGGGGGGGCACATATTTGCATGTATCTCGTATAATAGAGGTCTCTGAAAACAATATTGTGTATTTAAACCTCCAATAATGTGGTTTATTATATAACAGAGTATTGTTTATGTAACATGAGTAGAAATGGAAGTTTGCTGAAGAGAGAAATCTGAAAAATACAAATATTTTGGATAAATGTACAAGATAGAGAATACATTTATATACATTTACTACAATACTTATAGTACATTTAATTTGCAATAGGATTGGTTCTATTAAATGTTTCGAACTGAGGTATTGTAACGGAGATATTTCGATCTATGTCTAGATAGACACAGATATCTGTTCAGCTTTCAGTGATTCGCAGATCTGTTTGTTTACAATTCAGAAGCCGTTTCCGTTAGGAGTTTATTAAAATTAACTGAAAGATTTCTCATTACCGTTTGTATTTAATCACGGGGGTGATAAGTGCTACTAGTATGCAGATTTCTCTATTGCAAAACTTCACGTGGGAAATCGGCTTAGTTTACGCAGCCTCTGCGTGACGGACTTCTTATTTTAGTTTTCGGCCATTAGTATACCCCCCCTCCTCCTACTTATATCATATTAACAAAACGTTGGTTATTATAAAGGACTTTATATGAAACCTATGTGCCAAATATAGTTTCCATTTAACATTTTCGTTTTGAGATGAATGGAAATACGTGACGCACTTGGGGAATCTGCTTAGTTAACGCAGCCCCTGCGTGTTGGACGTGTTTTTACTTAGAAATATATAATATAGTGTGAGATATGGCCACTCTTGTATCATAGGCATACCTTGTCTCACTGACCTTTTTCAGGGGGGGTTTTGAGGACATTTTTTGGATATTACGCTTTGAACATAACCCCAATAGTTGATTTCCCCCGAGGCGAATCTGTTACAGCCGTCCGTTAATGCTTGCCTCTAGACCGATTTTGTATGACAATGGAACTGTCTCTTGCTGATAAATTGTAATTGTGAGTGGGCTGGGGGATTATACCCCCTCCCCCCCCGGCCGGTCCATGGGCTAGCTATGATCCCATCTAGGCACCCCCTCTCACTCCCTCCCATCAACCATACCCAAGCTCCACACACTCCTCTCTCTTCATCTTTCATTTTAGCAGATTTCCCTGAAGGAAAGATAGCTATTGAAGTCGTACTCATAACAATTTCTTAAAATGTCCTCAAATGTCCATCGATCCTACCCAGGAGATGACGAAAATGAAGTCCGTTGAAAACTGTATATATATATATATATATATATATATATATATATATATATATATATTCTAGCTCAGATACCCGGCTTCGCCCGGGAACTCATTTGAGGCTGGATGGTGATGATATTTTTTTGGCAAGGCTTTACTTTGCACAATATTTTGACATTTACCCTTCCCAGTGTTTAGGGTTAATACCCGTCATTTCTGTGGATTTTTTAATAATAAAATTAATTTTTTATGTAATACTTCACTGTCCTCCATATTGTAATATTTCCCGTTTCCTGTGCATTATGCATAGATTTAAATTATTAAGGAAAAATATTATAATAATATATTATAATTTGAATTAATTTTTCCAGGTGAGGTACCTGGTAGTTCATATAGAAAAAAATTGTTGAGCGAATTTCTCTAAATAATAAAATAAACAACTTTTGTTATGTGCATATTTGCCGAAACCCCAATAGGAAACGAAATATCACTATTTTTAATTTCTGGCCTCCCTTATAACCCCCACTCCTTCCCGTCCCTAGAAATATTAGTATGGCTTATTATAAGGAAGGCGCTAGTGCTAATACACATACCGAGTGTTTTACTTAGTTCGATTGAGTCTTTTGTGCCAAATAAAATTGTTGACTCACGCTATAATTTTTATCGTATAACGCCTTTATACTTCGGTATACGATAATAGTGTATATAACAAAAGTTTCTCTAAATAACAAAATAAACAACTTTTGTTATGTTCTTAATGGCGAAAATGCATTAGGAAACGAAATATTGCTATTTTTAATTTCAGCCCTCCCTTATAACCCCCACTCCTGTTCGTCTCAGAGAATGTTAATATAGCCTAAAGTCTAAGTTGGGTTAGTAGTAATATACATACCAAGTTTCATAAAATTCGGTTCAGCCGTTTATGCGTGAAATGGTAACAAACAAACAAACAAACAGACACCAAAGAAACAAAATGCAGTTATGGTGTCTATGAAAAAAATAAATGTACAGACAGAGGTTACAATTTTATATATATATATATATATATATATACACATATATATATATATATATATATATATATATATATTTGTCTGTTACCACTCTAGCGGTCGCAATTTTTGTCTTATCGTTACCAAACTTGATATATAATCGTTTTATGTAAAAAAAAGATCAAATCCCTTAATGGATGAAATCCGACGAGTGGGGGGAGGGGGGGGGTTAGAGGGAGGAATTTCGAAAATTCTTAATATCTCTGTTATTATGCGTCGGATCGAAAATTTGTATAGAACCAATCTCATTGCAAATGTAATGTTGTATAAATGGTATGTGCATTTTTTCACTATCTTGATTATTAACCGAGATACCCGTACTTGCATTTTATAGTTTTTGGCCTTCATTAAACCCCCACTGTTCTAATTATGCCATATTAACAATAAGCTGTTATATTATGTGGCACATTATTTGAAGCGAGAAAATATTGTTCTCATAGGACTTTTTGAGATAAATGCAAATACGTGGCACACGTTGGAAATCTGCTTAGTTTATGCAGCCCCTGCGGGACTTTTCTTTTTCACAAACAATATTGTTTGGTACATATATATTGAAGGAAGAGTTATTATTTGTTGTCTCCTTAAAAAGTGGACGACAGGTGTCTTACTATTAGCTATGGATATGGAATCAGTCATCTATTGTTGTTTCTTAAGGTTTTAGAGCGAAAAACTACTAGGTTATCAACACCTTGTAATATCTATAACTCATGTTTTGAAAATATAAAAAGTTTTTAATTTGAAATTTAAATTTCTTATACAAATTTGCATTTTCATTAAATTAAACAATTTATCTAGCTCTTTGGGGTTATCTCCAAGGCCACTTCTGTTTTATTGAAAACATTGCACTCGTTTCGAATGTTTGTATACGTATGGAATTCCATTAATATGTGGTAGATAGTTAAGTCTGTGTTACACTTCTCACAAATCGGGGTAGATCTTTTGTCATAACATAACCATGCGTAAATCTTGAATGGCCTGTTCGGAGTCTTCCTAACCCTTAATTGGTCAGTGTATCCTACAGGATACTTGGTTTTCAAGGAATTTTAGTTTGAATTGTGCGGCTTCAATCAGCTCCCCCTCTTTTCCCGTTAAACCATTACGCCCTTCCACCTGTTCCCCCATCGGTTTTTCTGTGGTTCACAGTGTATAAACATCGACTTTTAGCCTTTCACAACAACCACCTCAACTTTAACCTCGATATGGCGTCCGGCTCGAATTGGGTAAGTTTGCATTGAGTTATTTATTAAATTTTTCAATAATTCGTGGTTTATAAATTATGGTTATTGTGTATTATTATATCTAATCTATTATTTAAAAAAAAGTTGATCGATTAACTTGATATTTCCGCCAAACATTCTATTTTATTTATTGTATCTTGTGAGATACACTGTCCATTTAGCAGATTGCAATGACCGTGATCCGACCGAAGATTCCGCGAGGAAGCAGCTTCGGAAGTTGTGCCAGATGAACCAATGGCTGTCACTTCACAAACAAACTTGAATTTGGCTGATATTCTTTCAAGTGAACATTTGCCAGTTCATATTCGTTAGTTAGTTCATTGTATTATACAATATTTTCATCTTAAAATGTACATTAAAGATTTTTTTTACAACAACTTCAATTGAGTTTCATTTCCGTCCACCAGTCTTTCTATACCGGCTTATTGGACAATGTATCCTAGAAGATACATCATTTGCATATGTTGCACAAATATGACAACAAATTTTTTAACTTAGTAATTGCCTTATTTGACCCATAAAAAGAAATAATACAAGTTAAAAAAAAAATTTTCTCAGTTAATTATGTCCTTGTCCAATTAAGGGCTAATACGACCCCCGTCTCTTCTGTTGTCTCTTGTCGAATATTTCCATGGACAGATGGAGGTTTTAATAGTTTTCAGTGTTCTGGATTTCGTTCGACATGTGTTGCCAGTTTTAATCAACATCTTCTTTGAGTGGTTGATAGAGCTCTGTAGATGTAATTGTTGTCGGGGTGATGGACTCGAGTTGGTGGGCTTCTCTGGCACATAATTTCAGCAGATTTCCCCTAAGGGAAATCACCTATTGAGGTCGTACTCATGACGCGATTTTCGACAAATTTCTTCAAATGTCCATCGACCCCATTAGTTTGTGTTGTGATACCAGCATGCAGATTTATCTATTGTTAAACTTCACAAGTGAAATCTGCTTAGTTTACGCAGCACCTGTGTGGCGGACTTTTAGCAGACTTTCCTTATGGGAAATCTGCTATTTAGGCCGTACTCAGGGCGCGATTTTACAAAATTTCCTTCAAATGTCCATCGATCGATCCTTCCCAGGACAAGAAGAAAATGAGGTCCGTAAAACTACTATACATACATACATATATATATATATATATATATATATATATATATATATATATATATATATGTTAATGCTCTAGCGGTCACAATTTTTGCTTGATCGTTACCAAACTCGATATTTAAACGTTTTATGTCGGACCACTGGGGGGGGGGGAGGGGGGTTAGATACGAGGGTGTTCGGAAATTCGAAATATCTTATTTACTATACGTCGGATAGAAAAATTATATAGAATAGATCTTATTGCAAATTAATTTTACTATAAATATTGTTATATACATTTATTCTCAATCTTGAATATTAATGGCTAACTTCGGCTCCAGTAGTGAGTGTCCGCCAAATGCTAGGCCGTTTCCGTAACTGCTCGGCACTCGTGAAATTTCTCTATTGTAAAACTTCACGAGGGAAATCTGCTTAGTTTACGCAGCCCCTGCGTGACGGACTTTTGCAAAACTTCCTGTGGGAAATCGGCTTAGTTTACGCATTACTCGGCCCGTCCGTGACGGACTGTTCAGTGTTGGAAGAGTTGAGTGAGTGTATGTCTCGAATATGTCCATAAAAGGGGCAGGGTTGTGATTGGAGAGCTAAGGGAGAGGAGTATGGGGAGCGGGGGGTGGGTACCGGGGGGTGGGTACCCCCCCTACCAATATCACATCCACATCGACCTACATCTGATGAATTTCCCATGGGCACCCCCCGGAAATAATACCGTCATTCTCCACGACACCTACACCATACAGCGACAACATACAGACCCTTTTTAAATGTGAGAATGTTCCCTTAAAGGAAATCAGCTATTGAGGTCGTACTCATGACGCGAGTTTCGAAACATTTCTTCAAATGTCCATCGATCCTACCCAGGAGATGACGAAAATGAGGTCCGTTCAAAATTATATATCTATCTATCTATATATATATATATATATATATATATATATATATATATATATATATATATATATAGTTATATATTTTGTCTGTTCACGCTCTAGCGGTCGCAATTTTCGTTTGATCGTTACCGAATTCGATATTTAAACGTTTTATGCAAAAATAAAGATGGAGTTCGTTAATGGCTGAAATCGAACCAGTGGGAGGGGGGGTTTAGAGGGGAGGATTTTCGAAAATTCGAAATATCTCCGTTACTATACGTCGGATCGAAAAATTATATAGAATCAATCTTATTGCAAATTACATTTACTATAAATAATGTTATATACATTTATTCTGTATCTTGAATATTAACCGAGATATTTGCATTTTACTGTTTTCAGCTTCTGAGATGAGATCGGCTTATCGGTCTAGTCGTGAGTTTCCGTCAAAAGCTAGTTCGGGCCGTTCCGTAACTGTTTGACTCTCTATTCTGAAATTTCTCTATTGTAAAACTTCAAGTGGGAAATCTGCTTAGTTTACGCAGCCCATGCGTAACGGACTTTTTATATTGCCTCGGTGTCCCGTTTCTCGTTTGCATGAACACAGGCGTCATCCGTAGAGAGACAACAGGGCGACGAAAACGTCCGTCACGCAGGAGCTGCGTAAACTAAGCAGATTTCCCACGTGAAGTTATACAATAGAGAAATCTCCACATGAGTGCCGAACAGTTACGGAAACGGCCGAACTAGCTTTCGGCAGAAACGAATAGAAGCGACCATAGCTCGTCCGTTACACTTAATAAAAATGCAAATATCTCGGTTAATATTCAAGATAGAGAATAAATGTATATAACAATATTTATAGTAAATTAATTTGGTTCTATAAACTTTTTCGATCCGACGAATAGTAACGGAGATATTTCGAATTTTCGAAATTTCCTCTCTAAACCCCCCCCCCCTCCCACTGGTCTGATTTTAACCGTTAACGAACTTGATCGATATATAAATATATATATATATATATATATATATATATATATATATATATATATATATACTAGCTCAGATACCCGGCTTCGCTCGGGAATTCATTTGAGGCTGAATGGTGACGATATTTTTTTGGCAAGGCTTGACTTTGCACAATATTTTGACATTTACCCGTCCCTGTGTTATACGGTTTAATACCCGTCGTTTCGGTGGATTTGTTAATAATAAAATTAATTTTTTATGTAAGACTTCACTGTCCTCCATATTGTCATATTTCCCGTTTCCTGAGCATTGTGCATAGATTTGAATAATTAAGGACAAAATATTAACATACATTAAAATTAATTTTTCTAGGTGCTGTACCTGGTAGTTCATATTGAATAGAATTGTTGAGCAAATTTCTCTAAATAACAAAATAAACAACTTTTGTTATGTGCATATTTGCCGAAACCCAAATAAGAAACGAAATATCACTATTATTAATTTCAGGCCTCCCTTATAACCCCCACTCCTGCCCGTCCCTAGAAATGTTAGTATGGCTTATTATAAGAAAGGCGTTAGTGCTAATTGACATACCGAGTTTGGTTTAGTTCGGTTGAGTTTTTTGTGCCAAATAAAATTGTTGACTTCCGCAGTAGTTTTTAACGTTTAACTCACTTATACTTAGGTATACGACAAAAGTGTATATAACAAAAATTACTTCAAATAAAAAAATAAACAACTTTTGTTATGTGTATAATTGCTAAAAATGCAATAGGAAACCAAATACCGCTATTTTTAAATTCAGTCCTCCCTTATAACCCCCCCCCCCTCCTGCCCGTCGCTAGAAATGTTGGTATGACTTATTATAATGAAAGCGTTAGTGCTAATGCACATACCTAGTTTTATTTATTTCGGTTGGGTCTTTTGTCCCAAATAAAATTGTTCACTTCCGCTATAGGTTTTAGCGTATATCTCGTTTATAATTCGGTATACGACAAAAGTGAATACGATAAAAGTTACTCCAAATAACAAAATAAACAACTTTTGTTATGTGCATAATTGCCTAAAATTCTATAGGAAACGAAATATTGCTATTTTTAATTTCAGGCCTCCCTTACAACCCCCACTCCTGCTCGTCTCTAGAAATAATGGTACAGCTTATTATCATGACGGAGTTAGTGTTAATTCACATACGGAATTTTATTTAAATCGGTTGGGTCGTTTGTCCCAAATAAAATTGTTCACTTCCGCTATAGGTTTTAGCGTACATCTCGTTTATAATTCGGTATACGAAAAAACGTTATATAACAAACGTTACTCTAAATCACAAAATAAACAACTTTTGTTATGTGCATAATTGCCGAAAAACCAATAGGAAACGAAATATCGCTATTTTTAATTTCAGGCTTCACTTATAACCCCCACTCCTGTTCGTCTCAGAGGATATTAATATAGCCTAAAGTCTAAGTTGGGTTAGTAGTAATATACATACCAAGTTTCATAAAATTCGTTTCAGCCGATTATGCGTGAAAAGGTAACAAACAAACAAACAAATAAACAAACAAACAAACAAACAAACAAACAAATAAACAAACAAACAAACAGACACGAAAGAAACAAAATGCAGTTATGGTGTCTATGACATGTGAAACGAAAAGTTATCGTGAAATTTCTCGAAAAAAATCAATGTACAGACAGAGGTTACAATTTTATATATATATAGATATATATATATATATATATATATATATATATATATATATATATATATATATATATATATATAGTTATATATTTTGTCTGTTAACGCTCTAGCGGTCGCAATTTTCGTTTGATCGTTACCAAATTCGATATTTAAACGTTTTATGCAAAAATAAAGATGGAGTTCGTTAATGGCTGAAATCGAACTAGTGGGAGGGGGGGTTTAGAGGGGAGGATTTTCGAAAATTCGAAATATCTCCGTTACTATACGTCGGATCGAAAAATTATATAGAATCAATCTTATTGGAAATTACATTTACTATAAATAATATTATATACATTTATTCTGTATCTTGAATATTAACCGAGATATTTGCATTTTACTGTTTTCAGCTTCTGAGATGAAATCGGCTTACTTCGGGTCTAGTCGTGAGTTTCCGTCAAGAGCTAGTTCGGGCCGTTCGGTAACTGTTTGACTCTCTATTCTGAAATTTCTCTATTGGAAAACTTCAAGTGGGAAATCTGCTTAGTTTACGCAGCCCATGCGTAACGGACTTTTTATATTGCCTCGGTGTCCCGTTTCTCGTTTGCATGAACACAGGCGTCATGCGTAGAGAGAGACAACAGGGCGACGAAAACGTCCGTCACGCAGGAGCTGCGTAAACTAAACAGATTTCCCAAGTAAAGTTATACAATAGAGAAATCTCCACACGAGTGCTGAACAGTTACGGAAACGGCCAAACTAGCTTTCGGCAGGAGCGAAAAGCGACCATAGCTCGTCAGTTACACATAATAAAAATGCAAATATCTCAGTTAATATTCAAGATAGAGAATAAATGTATATCACAATATTTATAGTAAATTTAATTTGGTTCTATAAACTTTTTCGATCCGACGAATAGTAACGGAGATATTTCGAATTTTCGAAATTTCCTCTCTAAACCCCCCCCCCCCCTCCCACTGGTCTGATTTTAACCGTTAACGAACTTGATCGATATATATATATATATATATATATATATATATATATATATATATATATATATACTAGCTCAGATACCCGGCTTCGCTCGGGAATTCATTTGAGGCTGAATGGTGACGATATATTTTTGGCAAGGCTTGACTTTGCACAATATTTTGACATTTACCCGTCCCTGTGTTATACGGTTTAATACCCGTCGTTTCGGTGGTTTTGTTAATAATAAAATTAATTTTTTATGTAAGACTTCACTGTCCTCCATATTGTCATATTTCCGTTTCTGAGCATTGTGCATAGATTTGAATAATTAAGGACAAAATATTAACATACATTAAAATTAATTTTTCTAGGTGCTGTACCTGGTAGTTCATATTGAATAGAATTGTTGAGCAAATTTCTCTAAATAACAAAATAAACAACTTTTGTTATGTGCATATTTGCCGAAACCCAAATAAGAAACGAAATATCACTATTATTAATTTCAGGCCTCCCTTATAACCCCCACTCCTGCCCGTCCCTAGAAATGTTAGTATGGCTTATTATAAGAAAGGCGTTAGTGCTAATTGACATACCGAGTTTGGTTTAGTTCGGTTGAGTTTTTTGTGCCAAATAAAATTGTTGACTTCCGCAGTAGTTTTTAACGTTTAACTCACTTATACTTAGGTATACGACAAAAGTGTATATAACAAAAATTACTTCAAATAAAAAAATAAACAACTTTTGTTATGTGTATAGTTGCTAAAAATGCAATAGGAAACCAAATACCGCTATTTTTAAATTCAGTCCTCCCTTATAACCCCCCCCCCTCCTGCCCGTCGCTAGAAATGTTGGTATGACTTATTATAATGAAAGCGTTAGTGCTAATGCACATACCTAGTTTTATTTATTTCGGTTGGGTCTTTTGTCCCAAATAAAATTGTTCAATTCCGCTATAGGTTTTAGCGTATATCTCGTTTATAATTCGGTATACGACAAAAGTGAATACGATAAAAGTTACTCCAAATAACAAAATAAACAACTTTTGTTATGTGCATAATTGCCTAAAAGTCTATAGGAAACGAAATACTGCGATTTTTAATTTCAGGCCTCCCTTACAACCCCCACTCCTGCTCGTCTCTAGAAATAATGGTACAGCTTATTATCATGACGGAGTTAGTGTTAATTCACATACGGAATTTTATTTAAATCGGTTGGGTCGTTTGTCCCAAATAAAATTGTTCACTTCCGCTATAGGTTTTAGCGTACATCTCGTTTATAATTCGGTATACGAAAAAACGTTATATAACAAACGTTACTCTAAATCACAAAATAAACAACTTTTGTTATGTGCATAATTGCCGAAAAACCAATAGGAAACGAAATATCGCTATTTTTAATTTCAGGCTTCACTTATAACCCCCACTCCTGTTCGTCTCAGAGGATATTAATATAGCCTAAAGTCTAAGTTGGGTTAGTAGTAATATACATACCAAGTTTCATAAAATTCGTTTCAGCCGATTATGCGTGAAAAGGTAACAAACAAACAAACAAATAAACAAACAAACAAACAAACAAACAAATAAACAAACAGACACGAAAGAAACAAAATGCAGTTATGGTGTCTATGACATGTGAAACGAAAAGTTATCGTGAAATTTCGCGAAAAAAATCAATGTACAGACAGAGGTTACAATTTTATATATATACTAGCTCAGATACCCGGCTTCGCCCGGGAATTAATTTGAGGCTGAAAGGTGAAGTTATTTTTTTGGCAAGGCTTTACTTTGCACAATATTTTGATATTTACCCGTCCCAGTGTTCAGGGTTAATACCCGTCGTTTCTGTGGATTTGTTAATAATAAAATTAATTTTTAATGTAAAATTTCACTGTCCTCCATATTGTCATATTTCCCGTTTCCTGTGCTTTATGCATAGATTTAAATTATTAAGGACAAAATATTATAATTTAAATTAATTTTTCCAGGTGAGGTACCTGTTAGTTCATATTCAAAAGAATTGTTGAGTAAACTACTCTAAAAACAAAATAAACAACTTTTATTTTGTGCATATTTTCCGAAACCCCAATAGGAAACGAAATATCACTATTTTTAATTTCAGGCCTCCCTTACAACCCCCACTCCTGCCCGTCCCTAGAAATGTTGGTATGACTTATTATAATGAAAGCGTTAGTGCTAATACACATACCGAGTTTTATTTATTTCGGTTGGGTCTTTTGTCCCAAATAAAATTTTCACTTCCGCTATAGGTTTTATCGTATATCTCGTTTATTATTCAGTATACGAAAAAAGTGTATATAACAAAAGTTACTCTAAGTAACAAAATAAACAACTTTTGTTATGTTCATATTTGCCGAAAAAGCAATAGGAAACGAAATATCGCTATTTTTAATTTCAGGCTTCCCTTATAACCCCCACTCCTGCCCGTCCCTAGAAATGTTAGTATTGCTTATTATAATAAAAGTGTTAGTGCTAACACACATACCGAGTATTATTTAGTTCGGTTGAGTCTTTTGTGTCAAATAAAATTGTTCACTTCCGCTATAGGTTTTAGCATATATCTCGTTTATACTTCGGTATACGAAAAAAGTGTATATAACAAAAGTTACTCTAAATAACAAAATTAACAACTTTTGTTCTTTTCATATTTGCCAAAAATCCAATAGGAAACGAAATATCGCTATTTTTAATTTCAGGCCTCCCTTAACCCTTAAGGCAGATATCTATATATATTTTTATTTATTAACATTATATATTTTTATCTATATATATTTATTTATTAAGATATCTATCTATATATATATATATATATATATATATATATATAAAATTGTAACCTCTGTCTGTACATTGATTTTTTTCGCGAAATTTCACTATAACTTTTCGTTTTACATGTCATAGACACCATAACTGCATTTTGTTTCTTTGGTGTCTGTTTGTTTGTTTATTTGTTTGTTTGTTTGTTTGTTTGTTACCTTTTCACGCATAAACGGCTGAACCGAATTTTATGAAACTTGGTATGTATATTACTACTAACCCAACTTAGACTTTAGGCTATATTAATATCCGCTGAGACGAACAGGAGTGGGGGTTATAAGGGAAGCCAGAAATTAAAAATAGCGATATTTCGTTTCCTATTGGTTTTTCGGCAAAATTGAACATAACAAAAGTTGTTTATTTTGTTATTTAGAGTAACTTTTGTTATATACACTTTTTTCGTATACCGAATTATAAACGAGATATAAGCTGAAACCTATAGCGGAAGTGAATAATTTTATCTGGGACAAAAGACCCAACCGAAATAAATAAAACTCGGTATATGTATTAGCACTAACGCTTTTATTATAACAAGCCATACCAACATTTCTAGGGACGGGTAGGAGTGGGGGTTATGAGGGAAGCCAGAAATTAAAAATAGCGATATTTCGTTTCCTATTGGGTTTTCGGCAAATATGAACATAACAAAAGTTGTTTATTTTATTATTTAGAGAAACTTTTTTTATATACACTATTGTCGTATACCGAAGTATAAAGGTGTTACACGCTAAAAATTATAGCAGAAGTCAACAATTTTATTTGGCACAAAAGACTCAACCGAACTAAACCAAACTCGGTACGTGAATTAGCACTAACGTCTTCCTTATAATAAGGCATACTAACATTTCTAGAGACGGGCAGGAGTGGGGGTTATAAGGGAGGCCTGAAATTAAAAATAGTGATATTTCGTTTTCTATTGGGGTTTTGACAAATATGCACATAACAAAGTGGTTTATTTTATTATTTAGTGAAATTTGCTCAACTATTCTTTGGAACTACAAGGTACCTCACCGGGAAAAACTTATTCAAATGTATGGTAATATTTTGTGCTTAATAATTCAAATCTATGCATAGTGCACAGGAAACGTGAAATATGACAATATGGAGAACAGTGAAGTCTTACATAAAAAAATAATTTTATTATTAATAAATCCACAGAACGGGTATTTAAACTAAACACTGGGACGGGTAAATGTCAAAATATTGTGCAAAGTAAAGCCTTGCCAAAAAAATACCATCACCATTCAGCCTCAAATGAATTCCCGAGCGAAGCCGGGTATCTGAGCTAGTATATATATATATATATATATATAAAATTTTAACCTCTGTCTGTACATTGATTTTTTTCGCGAAATTTCACGATAACTTTTCGTTTCACATGTCATAGACACCATATCTGCATTTTGTTTCTTTCGTGTATGTTTGTTTGTTTGTTTGTTTGTTACCTTTTCACGCATAAACGGCTGAACCGAATTTTATGAAATTTGGTATGTATATTACCACTAACCCAACTTAGACTTTAGGCTATATTAATTTTCTCTGAGACGAACAGGAGTGGGGGTTATAAGGGAAGCCTGAAATTAAAAATAGCGATATTTCGTTTTCTATTGGTTTTTCGGCAAATATGCACATAACAAAAGTTGTTTATTTTTTTATTTAAAGTAACTTTTGTTATATACACTTTTGCCGTATAGCGAAGTTTAATTGCGTTATACGCTAAACATTAAAGCGGGAGTCAACAATATTATTTGCCAAAAAAGACTCAACCGAACTAAATAAAACTCGGTATGTGTATTAGCAGTGAGGCCTTCAGTATAATAAGCCATACCAACATTTCTATGGACGGGCAGGAGTGGGGGTTATAAAGGAAGCTTGAAATTAAAAATAGCGATATTTCGTTTCCTTTTGGTTTTTCCGCAAATATAAACATAACAAAAGTTGTCTATTTTGTTATTTGGAGTAACTTTTGTTATATACACTTTTTTCGTATACCTAAGAATAAATGAGTTATACGTTAAAACTTTAGGGGCACTAACGTCTGAACCGAACTTAAAAAAACTCGGTATGTCAATTAGCATTAATTCATCCATGATTATAAGTTATATTAAAATTTTTAGGTTCGAACGGGAGGGGGGTTATAAGGGAGGTCTGAAATAAAAATACATCATATTTACATGTATATGAGACGGGAAATATAAAAATATCGAAGACTGTGAAGCCTTATCGAACAAATAATTCTATTATTAGCAAATCCACGGGAAAGACGGGTATCAATCCTAAACACTGGGACGGGTAAATGTCAAAATATTGTGCAATGTAAAGCCTGCTAAAAAATACCATCACCATTCAGCCTCAAATGAATTCCCGGGCGAAGCCGGGTATGTGGGCTAGTATATATATATATATATATATATATATATATATATATATATATATATATATACAGTCGACTCTCGCTAACACGAACCTTGATAACACGAAATCCTCGTTATCACGAATTATTTTTAATCCCCTTGGAAAAACCTGTCTAACACGAAGAAATTACCATACGTAACACGAACTGATGACGATATTTTGGATTCCTTAACCAACGATGAAGACGCTCCTTCTGACGAAGATCACGAGGATGAAGAACCAGCAGACGTCACATATAAAGAAGCAAAAGCTGCAGTACGTACTCTACGTATGTTTTTAGAAAAAACCACTGATGTACCAGACAGTGTGTTTTCTTCAATTGTTTCAATCGAGAATATGATTGACAAACGTGTTGCTAACAGTCTTAAACAGAAGAAGATAACGAACTATTTCAACTACTAGCGGGATTGCAGTAATATGGTCGGTACTGTTTACTCTGTTTTACACGATATTTATTATGTTTACTGTAAGTATTTTTTATTATACTGTACCAAGTTAAGTGTTTAATTTTGAAGCAGTAAGGGATACAGCAAAGTTTTTTTTTATTTTAAACAACATTATGACTGATAGTGTTTTTCAGTTTTAAGCAAAGGAAGATTAAGGACTTATTAATCAGTGGAATTAATATTATATTTTCTGTGTTTTACCGTTTTTTTTTTTTTAATTAAGTATATATACATATTTTAATTCATATAAATATTCGTAAAATATTAAGATTATGTAGATTTGTAGAAGATGTAGGGAATAAATCACAGTCCATTTTTTTTATTCACGCACCACTTCATTACAAGGTTAAACACCAAATATTGTTTTCATTGAACTTTTACTCTGTGAGATATATGCCCATACGTTCTTGGATTACTAAAATTTGAGTGATTGAGATAACACTGATTCTGATTCATTACAAATTACAGCACTAGCTTTAGTAAAGTGTTTTAAATAAAACTAATATGTTATATTCAGATATATTTCATTAATTGTTTGTCTTTCCAGTCTATCTATCTATTCAGGGCTATGAAGTTGGCTGACCTGTTTGTTTACAATTCAGCCACTTTCCATTACAGAGATTATTATAACTTGTAGTGTAAATTGACTGAAAGATTTCTCATTACCGGTTGTATTTATTTACTTAACGTTCGCGGTAGAATTACCTGTATGTATATGTATGTATTGTAAACCTTGGCGTGACGGGCTTTTAGCAGATTTCCCTTAAGGGAAATCAGCTATTGAGGTCGTACTCATGATGAGAGTTTCAAAAAATTTCCTCAAATGTCCATCGATCCTACCCAGGAGACGACGAAAATGAGGTCCGTTCAAAATTTTCGAGTTTCGTAAAGATCAAACAAAAATTGCGACCGCTAGAGCGTTTACAGTCATATATATATATATGTCTGTAAACGCTCTAGCGGTCGCAATTTTTGTTTGATCTTTACGAAACTCGGAATTTAATCGTTTTATGTAAAAAGGAAGATCAAGTTCGTTAATGGCCGAAATCCGACCAGTGGGAGGGGGGGGGGGTTAGAGGGGGATAATATCTCCGTTATTATGCGTCGGATCGAAAAATTGTATAGAATAAATCTTATTGGAAATTAAATTTACTATAAATATTGTTCTATACATTTATTCTGTATCTTGAATATTAACCGAGATATTTGCATTTGTATTCTGCGTGTGGTCACCAGTAGGCTATGTTCGGACTTTCCGCCGAGAGCTCTGGCGGCCGTTTCCATAACTATTCGTCCCTCGTGAATAGGTTTAGAGGTTAGGTTAACTGTTTTTTGGGGCTAGAAACTACTGGGTTATTACGCCCTAAATAATGTTTTAGGTTTAGAGGTTTCTTACTACTGCAGTTGTTATTAGGCAGATTTCTCTATTGTAAAACTTCACGTGGGAAATTTGCTTAGTTTACGCAGCCACTGCGTGACGGACTTTTTTAGAATTCTGAATATGACTTTTGCCCCCCTAGCTTGTGTTAATCTAAACACTGTGGAACATGAGGAATTCTGCATAATTTTCGTGCTCAATACCTTTAGTTTAGGCAGCCAGCTTCGTGTATTTCTAAGTCGGGAGGAGGTCATTTGCATACACGAGAGCGATAGTTGGCGGCTCGGGAGGAAGACAATGGAGGATAACTTGGAGAACGTGTCCTTATTTTCTATTTATCAATTTGTTATCTACTAGTGCCCTGTCTGCCTCTACGGATAGCAGGTTGACAGGCATTATCACACCCTCACACACACACACACACACACACACACACACACACACACACACACACACACACTCTCTCTCTCTTCTTATCTGGCTCGAAAGGGATACAATAAGTCTATTTGCATTTCTCCTTATAGTTCCTCAACACGCTTATAAAAGATTTAGATATCTCGTACTAATTTTAAATTTTAGCAGATTTCCCAATAAGAAAAATCAACTATTAGCATATTTTCCTTAAGGGAAATCAGCTATTGAGGTCGCACTCATGCCGCGATTTTCGAAATTTTTCAAATGTACATCGATCCTACCCAGGAGATGACGAAAATGAGATTCGTTCAAAACTATATATATATTTGCCTACTAACACTATCGGCAGTGGCAATTTTTGTTAAATCGTTACCAAACTCGGTATTAAATCTTTTTATGTAAAAAGAAAGATGGAGTTTGTTAATGACTGAAATCGGACAAGTGGGAGGTTTTTTTTTTTTTTTTTTTTTTAAAATTCTAACTATGTCCGTTACTATACGTCGCACACTGGAGCGAGTGATAGGGTAAGCCGGACATTCATTAATATCTCCGTTTCTACTGGTCCTAGAATATTGATTCTGGTGTCATTTTAAAGCACATCCAATACTCTATTGAACTGCCTGATCAGCAATTTTCTAAGCAATTTTGACAGATGCGATATAACGGTAGGATTAATTTTAAATGTGTACATACAGATTATGTATCGCTTACTAAGTAGAGAATTGTGATTTGTAGACACATAATATCAACATATGTTTTATAAATTTTTATTTTTTTAATAAATTGAAGTTCACAAACGAAATACTAAAATAGTAAACAAATATATATATATAGAATAAAAATTAAAAAAAAAAAAAAATCTATGTATTTAATTTAATAATGAGAATTTGTAAGCTGGAAGAATATCTAACATTTCTAAATTTCAAATGTTTTTTATTTTTCAATTAGAAGTTCTTTTACTTCCGAAGATATTGTTCTAAGCGATCGCTATCGTTGTTAAGTGTTGGCCTTAAATGTGATATTAAAGAGTCTGAATTAATTAACAAATTATTCAGGATATCTGTGTTGGTAGCCGTCCTAAAAATATTTAGAAAAGAAAAACACGTATTTAACTATTTCTTCGAACGTCAATTGCGTAGAGGAGGCGTTTTACATCGTACGTAGTTGGGAAAGGTCCGCGGGAGGTATAATACGTCTTCCGCACCGAAAGTGTTAACACTAAAAGTAAAATATTTAATGAATAGGCAAGTTTAGGCAAGATCTGACGAAGTTATAAATAAGACAATATACTCCTAAAAGCATGTCAAGTGGTATTTTTTCAAACAAATACAAGCGATTTGCGAATTCAATTAAATAAAATTATTTTCAGCTCGATGTAAAAAAAAAAAAAAAAAAAAAAATTAGAGGATTTTAAAAACCTTTTGTGCCAGTTTTTGATTTGTTATAATACCCTTAATGTTTACTGGAAGCAACAATAATTTATAAAATGAAATAAGAGTTCACGACGAATTTAATAAGCCAAGGCTTTTTTTAACATAGCAATTATAACCAGGCATTATGTAAAAACCATTGCAATAATCAAACTGCTCAATTGAAAAGGGTTTATGTGGTACTAACAATACAATCAAAATCCCAAATTAAATATTTTATTTTTCCCCCCAATGTCCTACATTACTGAAGGATCGCTCCAGTGTGCGGCGGATCGAAAACGTGTATAGAACCAATCTTATTGCAAATTAAAGTGTCTATAAATATTGTTATATATAGGGTATGGGAATAAGTTTTAATTTTTTTTATGGTGAAAAAAACAACAAATTGGAATAGAGAAATAAAAAAGTACTTTATTCAAAATAATTTCCATTTGAAGCGACAACCTGGGCCCATCTTTCAGGCAGTAAACGGATTCCTCGAGCGAAGAATTCTATATCTTTCGACGCAATCCAGTCATCGACCCATTTTTTAACATCCTCGTATGTGGTAAAGCGCTGCCTTGTAAGTGCTGACTGCATAGACCGGAACAAATGATAATCTGAAGGGGCAATGTCCGGTGAATACGGCGGGTGGGGTAGGACCTCCCAGTTGACCTGTTCTAGGTATGTCCGGACGGGATGACCAACATGGGGCCTAGCATTGTCGTGCTGCAAAATCAGTTTTTCATGTCTATCACGCCATTCAGGTCGTTTTTCTTGAATAGCTCGTTTCAAACGTATTAACTGAAGTCGGTAAAGTTGGGAATTAATAGTTTCAGACTGTTTCAGTAGCTCATAGTAGACCACACCCCCGCATGTCCCACCAGATACAGAGCATCACCTTTAAGCCATGAATATTGCGCTTGGGTGTTGATGGACCTGGTTCACCTGGCTTCACCCATACAAGTTTACGCTTAGGATTGTTATAGTGAATCCATTTTTCACCGCCAGTGATGATCCGATGCAAAAAACTCTTTCATCTTTGTCGATCAAGCAACATTTCGCAAGTGACCAAACGTCTTTCAATATCCCTTTCCTTCAACTCGTATGGCGTCCAATTTCCTGCCTTCTGAACCATTCCCAGAGCATGTAGCCGTTTTCCAATGGTGGATCGATCAACACCTAATGCTGTAGCCAACTCTTTAAGGGTCTGACAAGGATCAATGTCAAGCAATTCCTGAAGTTCCTCGTCTTGAAACTTTTTTGTGGCACCATCGCGTTCATTGTCATCGAAATTAAAGTCACCACTTTTGAAGCGCTTGAACCAATATCTGCAAGTCGCCTCCGATGGAGCATGGTCACCATAAACATCCACAAACAAGCGATACGTTTCTGCAGCACTTTTCTTTAAGAAAAAAAAGATAAGATAAAAAAGATAGTAGTGAAGCAGAACTTCCCGCAAATGCTGTTTTTTTGAAACATATTCCATGATATAAGAAATCTAGATGTTAACACTCCAAGCAAAAGTTATGTACTGTGTTTATCACCTTACTAACAGCCTTTCTTAATCCATGTATGGAAGATTAGATAAGATGTAAGAGATAACAATTCCAACATTAAAAAAAAAAATTAAAACTTATTCCCATACCCTATACATTTATTCTCTATCTCGAATATTAACCGAGATATATCCATTGTTATTAAGTATGTGTGGGTAATGGACGAGATTAGATCGGTTCTGGTCGTAAAGTTCCGGATGAGTTCGGCCGTTTCCGTAACTGTTCGGCTCTCGTCAAATTGGTTTAGACTCCGGTAAGCTTTTACTTTGTGAGATATATGCAAATTCGTCCTGTTGATATCCCTCCCCCCCCCCTTCTTTAGTTCTTGTACTACTAAAATTTGAAGTATTGAAATATAAATTATTCCGATTCATTATACATTGCTGTACTACATATAGTAAATACGTTGCAATAAAGGTAATGTGTTATATTCAGATATACACTCAACCACAAAAAAAAAGACGGACACTTCATTTTTGTCGTATTAAAAGCTAATTTTCAGCAATTTTCTTTATGTGGGTATTCTAGTTATTACTGAGAATTTAGAGTCTAAGTCCATTGAACTAATTCCTTCAGGATTAGTAAACAATTAGATAAAACTCAGATTAGATTTATTTGTCGTGAAGTTGATCTATTCTAAACTGTAAGTAGTTTTTGGCACATTTAAACATCTTTAATTATTAACCAAGCATTTTCTTTAATTAATGTTTTATTTTTATTTCGGTCCAGAATAATGGGTCTTTCAAACTTAGATGGAAGGCCGGAGCTTACGTTACATTGCCGAAACGCTTGGGGTAGCGAAGTCTACCATTCACTGTAATAAAAATGAAGAATAATTTTTTTTTTAAAATGTGTTAATTTATCTTTTTATTTTTTTTTATTTTGTATTTTTTTGTAAATAATCAATACAAAATTATTCACTTTTGGCAGATTTTGTTTAAATAACCTATAGATTAACCAATTATCTTAATTAAAAAGATTAATATACATATATATTAAGTATTTAACAAAATTATAAGATTACATCTAAGTGTCCGGTTTTTTTTGTGGTTGAGTTTATATCAGTAATTGTTTTTCTTTTCGGTCAAGAACAAGTCTATCTATCTGTTCAGCTCTGAGTGGTTGCCAGACCTATTCGTTTACAAAATTAACTGAAAGATTTCTAATTACCGTTTGTATTTACTCAGGTTGTTGTTAAGTTAAGTGTTATCATCAAGCAGATTTCTCTATTGTAAAATTTCACATGGGAAATCGGCTTAGTTTACGCAGACCCAGCGTGACGGACTTCTTATTTAATTCTCGTAATTATTAATGCAGTTTCATTTAAAATATATATGCTATTAGCGGAAAATTACTCCTATGGGATTGATAGTATATGAGATTAGCTAGCAAGGAGTAGAGGTGCTGGATTAGGTTTAGGGAGGAAGTTAGTACTGGGAGGTAGATAGCTCTCCCTCAATTCTCATTAGCCACCAGTCCCATTACACGCCTATCCAAACTCTATTCACATTCGATTCAGAAATATGTGACGTTTATGAAATTTAAGGGCATTTTAAATTTTCCATGTACAATTCAGCATTTTCGCATCTAAGCAAAGATAATATTAGCTAATTTCCAACTAAGGTAAATCAGCTTTTCAGGTTGTACTCATGACGCGATTTTCGAAACATTTCTTCAAATGTCAATCGATTCTACCTAGAAGATAACGATACTGAGGTCCGTTCCAAATTTATATATACTCGTAAATATATATATATATATATATATATATATATATATATATATATATACATGCATACATACATACATTTATTCTCTATCTTGAATATTAACCGAGGTATTTGCATTTTTCAGTTTCCAGCCTTCAGTAAACCCCCACTTCTACTCATGTTACATAGACAATACTCTGTTATATAATAAACCGCGTAAATATCTAATATTGTTATCAAGAAACCTTTATTATAGGAGGTACATTCAAATATATTCAGGTGCACTCCCCCCGTCTTAAATTATTTGAGTATTAAAATTTGCTTGCTTGAGATAAAAATTATTCTGATTCTTTATAAATTACAGTAATACATATAGTAATAATAAAATTATTACGTTATATTCAGATATATTTCAGTAATACTGTTAAGGTCTTCGGGTATTGACCGTGTCTGCATTTTAGTTGCCAATGTTTCGCTAGACATGCTTCTAGCTTCCTCAGGGCTATCTCTGAGACTGAAGAGTGTGTGTTCACCTCAGGTATATACGTATGTTGGCCTTGTCCGGTTTCTTTGGGCGGAGACGTCCCCTCCAGGTATCTATGGATACTTCTTCCGGTGGTGATATCAAGAGTGTAAAAAAGTTTCGGACAGAAAAATCAGCAATAGCAGAACACTTCTGGGAAACTAATCACAGCATCAAATTCGATGAAGTTAAGGTGCTGGCTAAGGTGGACCGAAGAAAGACTAGTTCGAGAAGCCATAGAAATCGCGAAATGCCCATTCAACATCAACAGGGAGGATGGATACAGACTAAGCAAACTCTGGAAGTCCATCATTCCACACAGACCACGGACAAGAAACATAAACGACGGTATAGCGGGTGAACGACCACCGGAAGAAGTATCCGTAGACACCTGGTGGGGACGACTCCGCCCAAGGAAACCGGATAAGGCCTACATATATATCTGAGGTGAACATATACTCTTCAGTCTCAGAGATAGCCCTGAGGAAGCTAGAAGCATGTCTAGCGAAACGTTGGCAACTAAAATGCAGACACGGTCAATACCCGAAGACCTAAACAGTATTAATGACCAGGACCGTGGAAGTCTACGAGTTTATATTTCAGTAATTGTTTTTATTTTCGGGGAGCCGTTGGCAGGCCTGTTTTTTTTACATTTGACACGCTTCCCGTCGCGAGGGTAAAAATTTCTTATTACCGCTTGTATTTATTCACTTAACACGTTCAGGACGGACATCAAAAATGTGGTCTATCCACAAGTACGGCACGGGGTCAATCGACCCCATACTTATGTCCCTATTTAATGCGCTACTACAACTCGAAAAATGAACTAAATTGCTATATTCAAACATTTTTTTACTCTTTGGACATCAAGAAATATATGGCAGTCGCAGGCCGTGTTTTCATCAATTTTTTGTTACGTGACTTAGAAATGAATATTTACCTTACATACCTTTGTGTGATAATTTTGGTGATCAACAAAGGATTTTAATTTTTTTTTTATGGGTGAATATGATTTAACTTTAAATTACGACACATTACAATCAAAATTTATTAGTTTATAAAGATAAAATTACAAAACGAGAAAAACAAACAAGGAACTAGGAGATTAGTTTAAACAAATAATTGGGAAATAAACATAATAAAGAAAAAATATGAATAAACAAATAATTATTTTGTAATTAACAATTCTTCATAATCACGATGGTTAGGACATAGATTTATGGCAGTTGTTGAAGCATTGTAGACAAAGTGACTTCATGTTGCACTCTTCACAATACGTTCTAACTTTTTTGTCTGCTTATTTAGAGGACAATATTTTTCTTAATTCTTCTTATTTTTTCTTTTTCTTTTTTCGAAACACCCGGAACACTTTTTTAATAAAGCTAAATCCACTAATTGTCGGCCACGTGATTTGCTCATTATACAGATTAAAGTTTCGAAACGACAGCAAAAAGTAAACTGAAATGGGAGGGACGCGTTCTGTTATTTACATAAGCCTTTGTAAATAACAGAACAAGCGGTTCACAGGAAAAGCACGGGAAATAACACGGGGCTATATGAGCCTGTGCCGGACTAGAGCCCAAATACCACTCTCCAGGCCGGCACCGGGTCATAAAGCCCCGTGCATTTTTTCAATGATATACGACGTATTTTTAGGATTTGAAATGCATAAACGTACTATTTTTAATTATATTTACTAGTACAAAGCATAAACCGTCAAAGTATTTTTTGAACATTTATCTTCAAAACCGATCCGTCCTGGGAGACAGTTACGTACGGGGTCAATTGACCCCGTGCCGTCCTTAACGTGTTAATATTCACGGTGATGTTGTGTTTGCAGTGTGTAGGTTTATCTATTATTATACTTCACGAGGGAAATCTGCTTAGTTTACGCAGCCCCTGCGTGACGGATTTTTTTTTTTTTTAAGAATGAAGTTAAGCCAATAGCATTGCTCATTATTGTGTATCGAACCGGCTTAGGAATCTTCCTGTTGTTGGATGGTTTGGTTGTCAATTTAAGGGCCCTACTTCTTATGCGCCACCCCTTGCCGGAAAGTAACTGTTTATATTCTCCTAAAAGATGTCCATTATTCGAGCTGGAATAGCTGAATACAGAAGAGAAGCCAGCAAGAATATTGTCTCGTCCAGCCATTAACCCTTCCTGGATCCGAGCATTCAGCTTCACTTTCTAGCCCTGTTCCTGCCCATTATTCATTCTTGGCCATTATCTTATTCAGCCTCCCACCCTCCCAACCATCCTTTGCCACCCATCAACCATCCTAGTCCCAACAATTCTCTTCTACTTCTCTGAAAAAGTCCCTTCCACAATCAGGGAAATCATATTTGGTATTTAACCTTGGGATCAAGTGGTTCAAGATATAACAGCTTGTATTCAATATGAGTAGGAGTGGGGGTTTACTAAAGGCTGAAAACTAAAAAATTCCATCACGCAGGGCCTGCGTAAACTAAGCAGATTTCCCACGTGAAGTTTTACAATAGCGAAATCTGTCTACTAATAACAGTAGTAGTAACGAAACTCTAAACCTATTCACAAGAGACGAACAGTTACGGAAACGGCCGAACTAGCTTTCGGCGGAAAGTCCCGAATAAAGCTGACTTCTCCCGACCACACACACACTACAAATGGAAATACCTCGGTATATTCAAGATAGAGAATAAATGTATAGAACAATATTAATAGAAAATTTAATCTGCAATAAGATTAATTCAAAAAAGTCCGTCACGTAAGCTGCGTAAACTAAGCAGATTTCCCACGTGACGTTTTCCAGTTGATAAATCTGCCCAATAACACCTGTAGTAGTAAGGTACCTCTAAACCTATTCAAGAGGGACGAATAGTTATGGAAACGGCCGCCAGAGCTCTCGGCGGAAATTCCCGAACATAGCCGACTCCTTCCGACGACCCACAGAATACAAATGCAAATATCTCGGTTAATATTCAAGATACAGAATAAATGTATAGAACAATATTTATAGTAAATTTAATTTGCAATAAGATTGATTCAATTTTTCGATCCGACGCATAATAACGGAGATATTGTGAATTTTCAAAAATTCCCCCCTCTAACCCCCCCCCCCCTCCTACTTGTCCGATTTCAGCCATTAACGAACTTGATCTTCCTTTTTACATAAAACAATTAAATTTCTAGTTTGGTAACGATCAAGCAAAAATTGCGACCGCTAGAGCGTTAACAGACAAATATATTATATATATATATATATATATATATATATATATATATATATATATATATATATATAATTTTGAACGGACCTCATTTTCGTCATCTCCTGGGTAGGATTGATGGACATTTGAGGAAATGTTTCAAAACTCGCGTCATGAGTACGACCTCAATAGCTGATTTCCCTTAAGGGAAATCTGCTAAAAACAATTACTGAAATATATCAGAATATAACATATTAATATGTTCGAAAACTATTTACTATATCTAGTACTGGTACTGTAAATTATAATGAATCAGAATAATTTTTATCTCAATAAATCAAATTTAAGTAGTCCAACAAATTAAGGCGGGGGGGGGTCACCTGAATATATTTGCTCGAATTTTGTATAATAAAGGTCTCTTGAAAACAATATTTGGTATTTAAGCGAATGATGTGGTTTATTATACAACAGAGTATTGTTTATGTAACATGAGTGGTACTAGGGGTTTGCTGAGGTCTGAAAACTGAAAAATGCAAATATCTCGGTTAATATTCAAGATAGAATACTACACACTTTTTCGATCCAACGTATAGTAACGGAGATATTTCGAATTTTCTACCCCTCCCACTACTTTGATTTCAGCCATTAATATATATATATATATATATATATATATATATATATATATATATAGATATATATATATATATATATATACTAGCTCAAATACCCGGCTTCGCTCGGGAATTCATTTGGGGCTGAATGGTGATGGTATATTTTTGGCAAGGCTTTATTTTGCACAATATTTTGACATTTACCCGTCCCAGTGTTTAGGGGTAACACCCGTCGTTTCTGGGGATTTGTTAATAATCAAATTAATTTTTTATGTAAGACTTCACTGTCCTGCATATTGTCATATTTCCCGTTTCCTGTGCATTATGCATAGATTTGAATTATTAAGGAGAAAATATTGACATACATTTGAATTAATTTTTTCAGGTGAGGTACCTGGTAGTTCATATTGAAAAGAGTTGTTGAGCAAATTTCTCTAAATAACAAAATAAACAACTTTTGTTATGTGCATATTTGAGGAAACCCCAATAGGAAATCACTATTATTAATTTCAGGCCTCCCTTATAACCCCCACTCCTGCCCGTCCCTAGAAATGTTAGTATGGCTTATTATAAGGAAGGCGTTAGTGCTAATACACATACTGAGTGTTTTATTTAGTTCGGTTGAGTCTTTTGTGCCAAATAAAATTGTTGACTCCCGCTATAATTTTTAGCGTATAACGGCTTTATACTTCCGTATACTGCAAAAGTGCATATAACAAAAGTTACTTTAAATTACAAAATAAACAACTTTTGTTATGTGCATATTTGCTGAAAAAGCAATAGGAAACGAAATATCGCTATTTTTAATTTCAGGCCTCCCTTATAACCCCCACTCCTGTTTGTCTTAGAGAATATTAATATAGCCTAAAGTCTAAGTTGGGCTAGTAGTAATATACATACCAAGTTTCATAAAATTCGGTTCAGCCTTTTATGCGTGAAAAGGTAACAAACAAACAAACAAATAAACAAACAGACACCAAAGAAACAAAATGCAGTTATGGTGTCTATGACACGTGAAACGAAAAGTTATCGTGAAATTTCGCGAAAAAAATCAATGTACAGACAGAGGTTACAATTTTATATATATATATATAGATACACACACACACACACACACACACACACACACACATAACATTTTGAACGGACCTCATTTTCATCATCTCCTACTTTAGGATCGATGGATATTCGAAAATCGCGTTACAATCATATAAAATCTTCTTTATCTCTAGGAGGCATGGAGGAATTAGGAATTAAGCCGGCGAACAGCCAAGGTTGAGGTTAAGAGCTGCTTGAAGAGAAATGACGAGGTCAGTGACACTTGGAGTGTTGGTAGAATTGAATGTTGGTGTCAAGGCCTGGCTTGTCAGGTGCGTTCCAGCTCAGATAAAAGCTCCTCATTAGACAGATACTTGGGACGGTGCTTAAGCCGACTGAATTGCTCGTAAAAGTTGTCGCCGAGAAAATGGGACCCAACTCACTTCGCTTTGAGACAGGCCATGATTTATGGAATGGTTAATGGTGATAATAAAAGCTGAGGATGGCAAGGCCCCTCCCATTGTAAAGCCATAAGCTTTGTCTACGTTACTTAAGATTGGTTACAAAGTCTCATCGAGAACTCACAACTTTCTTTGTTCCTCCAAGCTTTTGCCTTTACGGGGAATCGGCTATTTAGCCTGTACTCAAGACGCGAAATAGAAAAATTACCTCAAATGTTCATCAATCCTACCTAGGAGATGACGAAAATGAAGTCCTACTATTGAACCCCCCTACTACTGCTCAGATCACTATAAGAATAAGCGTTTAAAAATGTAATCATGTCGGTTAATATATGAGATAGAGAATATATATATAACAACATTTATAGGACATTTGAACGGAGATATTCGAAATTTACCCCCTAAACCTCCCCACACTGCTCCGATTCCTATCATTAACGAACTCGACCTTTCTTTTTACCTAAATATATCATCTTGTTAGGATCGATGGACATTTGAGGAACATTTGAGGCTGAATACAAGAAAGTGTACGGGTTATAATTATAATAAGTCATACCAACAGTTCTCAGGCCTGAAATTAGAAATAGCGATACTTCGTTTCCTATTGGCAAATATGCACATAACAAAAATTGTTTATTTTGTTATTTAGAGTAACTTTTGTTATGTAAACTTTCGTCGAATACCGAAGTATAAATACGTTATACGCTAAAAATTATAGCGGAAGCCAACAATTTTATTTCGCACAAAAGACTCAACCGAATTAAATAAAACTCGGTATGTGAATTAGCACTAAGGCCTTTCTTATAATAAGCCATACTAACATTTCTAGGGATGGGCAGGAGTGGGGGTTATAAGAGAGGCCTGAAATTAAAAATAGCTGTATTTCGTTTTCCATTGGTTTTCCTGCAAATATGTACATGATAAAAGTTGGTTATTTTGAGTAACATTTTTTATATACACTTTTGCCGAATACGGAAGTATAAATGAGTTATAGGCTATAAACTACTGCGGAAGTCAACAATTTTATTTGGCACAAAAGACTCAACCGAATTAAATAAAACTCGTATATATATTTGTCTGTCACCTCTAGCGGTCGAAATTTTTAATAGACGTACAGATCGCAGTAAGATATAAATTGTTTAGTAAAGAATGGCTTCCTTTGTCTAGATCAGGTATGGGCAACCTTTGACATGTTCCGGACCAAACTTTAGTGTGCGAATACGTTTGCTGGCCGTTTTTAAAAGTAGTGCATTTTAAAGTAGTGTTAATAATTTTTAACGGCAGATTTCAGACATGAAATGATACGACAATGTAATTATAATACAATTTATTAAAATAAAATGAAAAAAAGAGGTACATCATTATAATTAAATCTTAAAATTTGGAATTATTACAAACAACGAAAGTTAAATAGCGACACCGAAATCAATGAGACACTCGAGCTTGAATTAGGGAAACTAATCCATCGATGTTTGGATTAATTCTACTGATGCGAAGACGTAAAGAATTTTCCAAATTATCGTCAGTCAGCCTTGTACGATGTTTTGATTTATTAACTTTCATCATTGAAAAGAACTGATCGCATTTATATGTACTGCCGAACTAACAAATCTCTCTTCATCTTCCTCATTTGGAGTAAGTAGTGTAATATTTTTGTTTAATTGGGTTTCTCAAAATGTCTCGCAGGCCGGATCAAATCTTACAGCGGGCTCTATATAGTCTATGTTAAGTTTTAGCAGATTTCCCTTGAGGGAAATCAGCTATTCAGGTCGTACTCATGACGCGAGTTTCGAAAAATTTCTTCAAATGTTCATCAATCCTACCCAGGAGATGACGAAAATGAGGTCCGTTCAAAATTATATATATATATATATATATATATATATATATATATATATATATATATATATATGTCTGTTAACGCTCTACGCAATTTTCGTTTGATCGTTACCAAACTCAATATTTAAACGTTTTATGCAAAAATAAAGATCAAGTTCGTTAATGGCTGAAATCGGACCAGTGGGAGGGGGGTTTAGAGGGGAGAATTTTCGAAATTTCGAAATATCTCCGTTACTATAAGTCGAATCGAAAAATTATATAGAATCAATCTTATTGCAAATTACATTACTATAAATAATGTTATATACATTTATTCTGTATCTTGAATATTAACCGAGATATTTGCATTTTTCTGTTTTCAGCCATCAGCAAACCACCACTTCTACTCATGTTACATAAACAATACTCAGCTAAATAATAAATCACATTATTCGAAGTTTAAATACTAAAAATTGTATTCAAGAGACCTTTATTATACGAAATACATGCAAATATGTCCCGGTGACCCCCCCCCCCCGTATTAAGGTTTTGGACTACTAAAATTTGATTGATTGAGATAACAATTATTCTGACTCATTATTAATTACAGTACTAGGTATAGTAAATAGTTCTCAATAAAATTAATATGTATATTCTGATGTATTTCAGTAATTGTTTTTCTTTCCGGTGTGAAGCGGACAGACCCGTTTGTTTACATTTCTAACCTAACGCTTCCTGTCGGCAGGTTATTGAAATTGGATGAAACATTTCTTATTTCCGTTTGTATTTATTCACGGTGTTGTGTTACCAGTACGTGGATTTATCTATTAGTAAACTTCACGAGGGAAATCTACTTAGTTTTCGCAGCCCCTGCGTGACGGACTCTTTATTGTTGTATGACGATGTTATCTATTCGACTCTTGTTCTAAAATATTTTAATAGAGTTAGGTAACTATTGTTTTCTGTGTGTCGACAGGGCACTGATGATGACGCACTGCGTCGAAAGGGCTCTATCATATTAGTAAATAGTTACAGAGGAAGTGTAGCTATTTCTTTCATCTTCCTACATTAGAAGTCACTTTCACCTGCCAGAATACCAACTCAGAATAAAATAGAAAATTCAAAATATGTCAGTTATGATTAGGATTAAAATATTGTATTTAACCCATCTTGGTGCCATTTAATCTGGTATAAATGTTGTTATAGACGTTTGTTCTCTATCTCGAAAATTAACCGAGATATTTACATTTTTAGCCAAACTCCCGATACAATATCGCTCCAAACGGATCGATAACAAGATCATGCTTCAAACCACAAACATAAACATTTCGAAGAAAATATCGTTTCCGTTAACGTTTACTGTGTGATATATATGTATGTAGTGCGATGCCGTAATCAATTAAGATTTGGGGTCGAATCGAAAATATTTATTACTTATTACCTATTATTTAACTGTCATTCCACACTGAAGATTTTTTTTTTTTATTATGAAAATTACATTCTGTATTTGGGAATGTGATAGTATACAAAACATTCGTCCTCCATCACTCTCGATAAAAACGACACCCCTTCACCACAAAGAGAGTAGCAGCCTCTCCCTGCCTGGCAAGGAAGTCAAGAGCTAAGGAGGAATGGCATTTGATAAGAAAATAGCTACTGCTATCACTTCACTTTACACTTCTATAGGAGATCTCTGGGCCATTGTCTCTTGAGGCGCCGTCGAGGGAAATAAGGATGAGTGGTACTGAAAAGGGCTAGGACTTCTGGATGAGTATGATTAGATAGCCTGCTGTGGGATTTTCTGAATCTTAAGGGAATTAGGTCCTTCGCAAATGGGATATTGAGATCTTTATGAAGGATGTGGTTTGTAATGTAACATGGAGCATCTACTATGGTGCCCAGGACTTTGGATTGGAAAGTCTGGATCCGTCTGATGTTCGAAGATTTTTCTGTAGCCCACACTTCTATTGCGTATGTCCATATTGGTTTAAGTAGTAACTTGTATATTCTTAGTTTGTTTTCGGTAGACAAGTGAGATCTTCTATTTAGCAGTCCGTAAAGTTGTCCGAATCTTCTGTTATGTTCTTGTGTTTTATTTATAGCGTGGGATTTCCAAGTAAGTCTGGTGTCCAAATGTAGTCCAAGGTAGCGTACACAATCTGCTGGTGGTAAAGGAATATTGTTGAAATGAACAGGAGGACAGGAACTTCGCCGGAGGGAAAAAGTGATATGGTGAGATTTACTTTGTTCATCTTTATGCGCCAAGCATTGCACCGGATTGTTGTGTCATCTGCATAGCTAGGAGAGTTGTTGGTGATGTAGGCATGTCAAATGTGTAAGTGAAATATAGTAGTGGTCCTAGGCCACCCACACTGAAGATAGTATTAGTTAATGGCTGAAATCTGGGATGGAGTAGGAGTGGGGAAATCAGCTATTGAGGTCGTACTCATGACGCGATTTTCGAAATTTTTCTTCAAATGTCGATCCTACCTAGGAGATCAAGAAAATGAGGTCCGTTCAAAACTCTGTGTGTGTGTGTATATATATATATATATATATATATATAAGTGTGTGTGTGTGTGTGTCTGTCTGTTTGTGTCAAATGTATATTTGTCTATTGAAAACCTTTGCTTGGGGAATCTGCTTAGTTTACGCAGCCCCTGCATGACGGACTTTTTTTTAGGCATTCAATGACGTTCCTCCCTCTTCTCCATAGCCCCTGTGCTGAATTTTATATAGAAATGGATAATTCACGGAGAGATTAGATAACAAGTGTGTTATACTAGTACGCAGTAAATCTGCTTAGTTTACGCAGCCAATCCCTGACGGACTTTCACTTTAAGTAACTGAGCCACTAAATATTTCACTTTGCCCCTTAGTCACCCATATGATATTAACAAGGAAGGAGTGAAGAAAATGGGGAGCCAGCTCTCTTGGGTTTGAGACGGGGGATGATTTAAGGAATGGTTGATGCTGATAATAAGAGGATGGAAAGGCCCATCCTATTGTAAAGCCTTAATCCTCTCCGCTTTCTCGATGCTCCTTAAGCTTCGATACTAAGTCCCTACGATCATTCTAAACTTTCTTTGTTCCTCACAAGCCCCTTTCTTTCCGTAACCTATTTTAAGATTCCTTATAGACGACATCAACTATTCAGGATGTACTCATGACTGTATTTTCGAAAATGTCCTCAAAATTCCATCGATCCTACCGAGGATATGACGAAAATGAGGTCTGAACAAAAGTACACATGTGTATGTGTGTGTGTGTGTGTGTGTGTGTGTGTGTGTGTACCGTATTTTCTCGCGTACGGCGCACACCCATTAGCAGATTTCCCTTAAGATTCGATGAGCATATCAATATTTCTACGCAAATTACTTGCTTCATACATTGTTCCCGAAAAAATGTATAAAACAAAATATACTCTAAATAACAAAGTAAACAACTTTTGTTATGTGCACGTTTGTCGAAAAACATATAGACAACGAAATATCGCGAATTTTTATTTCAGACTTCCCTTATAACCCCCACACCCGTTTGAACCTAAAAATTTTAATATAGCTTAGAATCATGGAAGAATTAATGCTAATTGACATACCGAGTTTTGTTAAGTTCGGTTGAGTCTTTTGTGCCAAATAAAATTGTTCACTTCCGCTATAGGTTTTAGCGTATACCTCGTTTATAATTCGGTATACCAAAAAATTGTTTATAACGAAAATAACTCTAACTAACAAAATAAACAACTTTTGTCATGTTTATATTTGCCGAAAAAACAATAGGAAACGAAATATTGCTATTTTTAATTTCAGGCTTCCCACATAACCCACTCCTGTTCGTCTCAAAGAATATTAATATAGCCTAAAGTCTAAGTAGAGTTAGTAGTAGTATAAATACCAAGTTTGATAAAATTCGGTGCAGCCGTTTATGCGTGAAAAGGTAACAACACAAACATACACGAAAGAAACAAATTGCAGATATGGTGTATATGACATGTGAAACGAAAAGTTATCGTGAAATTTCGAGAAAAAAATCAATGTACAGACAGAGGGTACAATTTTATATATATACTAGCTAAGGTACCCGGCTTCGCTCGGGAAATCATTAGAGGCTGAATGATGATGGTATTTTTTTTTTTTGGCAAAGCTTCAATGTGTACAACTACACTTCCCGTTTGGGCGCATTGTTTTCCCGTAAGGGTCATGTAGGAGACTTATAGAATAGAAATTTTAGTTTTGAAGAATAAATGAAAATAAGTTTGTAGTCAATCCCTCGTGAATGCTTGACACACAGTGAATAATTCAAATCATAAACATTTATAATTAAATAGCATTTATTATAATTAAATATTATCTATAATGTACATATTTCCTCTCAGAAACCAATCCGTGAATGTGAGCATAGTTATATAAATAATAGTAAATTTGGATAGAATGCAATTCCATCATTTCACAGGAAATAAGTTCACACAATTAACTGTGTTAGCCTTCCGACAACTTCCGCCCCCAATTCATCATCAACATTGCTTTACTTAAATTATTTATTTAAAACATTAAGAACTAAAAATTTTAATTTTTATTCTAAAATTGAGATGAGGGAAAGATATTGTAGCCCTCGCTGCAAACTAAAATCATATTCAGTTTAAGCGCTTACTGTCTATTGTTATAATGACATTACCAAGTAACGTTTAATAGTAATAGATAGTACATAGCCAACTCCATAACGCCAACATATCGGAGGAAATAAGATAATTTATACCACAATTAATCCTGGGCGAAGCCGGGTATCTGAGCTAGTATATATATATATACATACAATTTTGAACGGACCTCATTTTTGTCATCTACTAGGTAGGATTGATGGACATTGGAAGAAAAATTTCGAAAATTGCATCATGAGTGAGACCTCAATAGCTGATTTCCCTTAAGGGAAATCTGCTAAAAAACTACATACACAGGAGACGGGAAAAACAAAAATACTGTGGACAGTGAAGCCTTACATAACCAATAATTTTGTTATTAACAAATCCACAGAAACGACTTTAGGGATAAACCCTAAACACTGGGACAGGGAAATGTCAAACTATTGTGCAAAGTAAAGCCTTGCCAAAAAAAATACCATCATCATTCAGCCTCAAATGAATTCCCGGGCGAAGCCACGTACCTCAGCTAGTATATATATATATATATATATATATATATATATATATATATATATATACATATATATTTGTCTGTTACCGCTCTAGCGGTCGCAATTATTGTTTAATCGTTACAAAACTCGACATATAATAAGAAGTGTCATACAAATCTAAATTTCAAGTTCGTTAAAGGCTATATTCGGCCAGGAGGGAGGGTTTAGAGGAGGGTAATTTAGAGAAATTGAATTATCTCGGTTATTACAAGTTGCATCGAACAATTTTATAAAACCAATCTTATTGTAAATTTAAATATATATATATATATATATATATATATATCTTGAATGTTAATGTTCAATGACATTTCATTGATCCTTCATGATATTTGTGAGTTATAAATATAACGTGGACGCCTATTGTAGAGTTGGAATAGGGAAATGGGCTTATGTAGAGCAGTACTTGCGTGTATGGAGTATGCAATATTGAGATTGGTGACCCGGCCAAAGTCAATGAGGAGGGTCAATGACAGTAGCCTGGTTGGTTTGCTGAGGACATGGTTCTGATAACAGTATCATTAAATTTCCGTTCCGTCTAGTTGAAATATCCAAATTGCATCACTGTGTACAATCTCTTAACAGAAACATCTCAGCTTTCTTATCTCAAATGGTTTTAGCAGATTTCCTTCGGGTTCTATTCGAGACACGATTTTCGAGGCATTTCCTCAAATGTCCATCGATCCTACCTCGGAGATGTTTTGGTCCTTCTCCTCACTAATCTCATTTCATCTCATATTCTCTATTTATATGAAAAAAGTCCTTCACGCATGGGCTAAGTAAACTAAGCAGATCTCCCAGGTCCTGGTATAGCTCACTCATCTCATATTAGCAGATTTCCCTTAAGGGAAATCAGCTATTGAGGTCGTACTCATGATGCGAGTTTCGAAAAATTTCTTCAAATGTCCATCGATCCTACCCAGGAGATGACGAAAATGAGGTCCGTTCAAAATTATATATATATAGGGTATGGGAATAAGTTTAAATTTTTTTTTTTTTTTAATGTTGAACTTGTTATCTGTTACATCTTATCTAATCTTCCATACATGGATTAAGAAAGGGTGTTAGTAAGGTGATAAACACAGTACATAACTTTTGCTTGGAGTGTTAACATCTAGATTTCTTATATCATGGAATATGTTCCAAAAAAACAGCATTTGCGGGAAGTTCTGCTTCACTACTATCTTTTAAAGAAAAGTGCTGCAGAAACGTATCGCTTGTTTGTGGATGTTTATGGTGACCATGCTCCATCGGAGGCGACTTGCAGATATTGCTTCAAGCGCTTCAAAAGTGGTGACTTTAATGTTGATGACAAGAACGCGATGGTGCCCCAAAAAAGTTTCAAGACGAGGAACTGACAGGAATTGCTTGACATTGATCCTTGTCAGACCCTTGAAGAGTTGCCTACAGCATTAGGTGTTGATCGATCCACCATTGGAAAACGGCTACATGCTCTGGGAATGGTTCAGAAGGCAGGAAATTGGACGCCATACGAGTTGAAGGAAAGGGATATTGAAAGACGTTTGGTCACTTGCGAAATGTTGCTTGATCAAACACAAGAAGAAAGAGTTTTTTGCATCGGATCATCACTGGCGATGAAAAATGGATTCACTATGACAATCCTAAGCGTAAACTTGCATGGGTGAAACCAGGTGAACCAGGTCCATCAACACCCAAGCGCAATATTCATGGCTTAAAGGTGATGCTCTGTATCTGGTGGGACATGCGGGGTGTGGTCTACTATGAGCTGCTGAAACAGTCTGAAACTATTAATTCCCAACTTTACCGACTTCAGTTAATACGTTTGAAACGAGCTATTCAAGAAAAACGACCTGAATGGCGTGATAGACATGAAAAACTGATTTTGCAGCACGACAATGCTAGGCCCCATGTTGGTCATCCCATCCGGACATACCTAGAACAGGTCAACTGGGAGGTCCTACCCCAAGCGCCGTATTCACCGGACATTGCCCCTTCAGATTATCATTTGTTCAGGTCTATGCAGTCAGCACTTACTAGGCAGCTCTTTACCACATACGACAATGTTAAAAAATGGGTCGATGACTAGATTGCGTCGAAAGATATAGAATTCTTCGCTCGAGGAATCCGTTTACTGTACTTTTTTATTTCTCTATTCCAATTTGTTTTTCTTTTCACCATAAAAAAAAATTAAAACTTATTCCCATCCCCTATATATTCCCCCCTATATATATATATATATATATATATATATATATATATATATATATATATATATTTGTCTGTTAACGCTCTAGCGGTCGCAATTTTTGTTTGATCGTGATATTTAACCGTTTTATGTAAAAAGACAGATCAAGTTCGTTAATGGCTGAAATCGTACCAGAGGGAGGGGGGGGGGATTTTCGTAAATTCGAAATATACCGTTATTATGCATCGGATCGAAAAATTGTATATAACCAATCTTATTGCAAATTAAATTTACTATAAATATTGTTATATACACTTATTCTCTATCTTGAATATTAGCCGAGATATTTGCATTTTTATGAAGTCTGTGGTCTGTGGCGGGTGTTGTTCGGGTTAGTTCGGCCGTGCTCGGCTCTGGCGGAAGCTTCTAACCTAACCTGTCATTTCTAACCTTACCTAACCTTCGTTACTTTGTGAGATTTATGCAAATACGTTCTGTTCATCCGCCCCCCCCCCTTCTTTAGTTCTTGGACTACTAAAATTTGAGTTATTAAAATATAAATTATTCTTACAATTCAGAAGCCGTTTCAGTTGGGAGTTTATTAAAATTAACTGAAAGATTTCTCATTACTGTTTGTATTTACTTATGGTGGTGTTGTGTTACCAGTATGCAGATTTCTCTATTGCTAAACTTCACATAGGAAATCTGCTTAGTTTACGCAGCCCCTGCGTGACGGACTTTTCTCTATTTATATGAACAAAGTCCTTCACGCATGGGCTAAGTAAACTAAGCAGATTTCCCAGGTCCTGGTATAGCCCACTCATCTCATTTCATCACATATTCTCTATTTATATGAACAAAGTCCTTCACGCATGGGCTAAAGTAGTTTTTTCTATTGAAGTTTATATAACGCCTGTGTTTTCAGCTGAAGACAAATAAGGGTTGTTATTAGCTGAGAGGATGAAGGATCGAGATAGGCTCTCTTCTCCCATGGGAATGTCTTCCAATGTTAGTATAACGCCCCAGACTAGTTTATTTTAAAGTAATGAAGTGACCCAGCCTCAAGTGGTTTACTATCATTCCCATGCGGCTAGCAAACAGAGACCTTCACGCGGGGGCTGCATAAACTAAGCAGATTTCCCACGTGCTGGTATAGAACACTCATTTCATCTCATCACTTATTCTCTATTTATATGAAAAAACCGATGAGTAGAAGGGGGGCGGGCGGGGTTACTAAATGCAGAAAACAAGAAAACAGGTATAGCTCGCTTAGTAATTGAGTTATCGAAAAATGAATAGAAATACAATAGTAGAACATCAATAGCTCAACAAGATTGGTTCTATAACATTTTACGGTCCGAGTCATAATAAGAATAAGGAGATATTTGAATTTACGAATCCCCCCACTAAACCCCTACCATTCCATGTCCCATTTCAGCCAATAACAAATAGGCCTCGACTAAAGCGTTTAAATATCGAGTATGGTCGAGATCAAATAAACACTTTCGAGTAAAGAACGAAAAATGTTAATTATGAAGTCAGTTATATATATATATATATATATATATATATATATATATATATATATATATATATATATATATATGTAAAATTATTCATACCCGACGAGTTTCGATTGTCCACCACAACTTATTATTATTTCTATACAAATTTAAACAAAATGTTTGTTCATTTCAAAGCATCATACCTTACAACTATTTAACTAATAAAGCCTTGTTGTTCTACTCACAGCCACCAGCTCTATTTTGAAAAAAAATATTGTAATATTTGAAATATATTATATAATATAGTCGTCTTAATAATTATGAGTCTGTAAGGAAATACTCTGCTGGTGTACGGGAAGGAATAATGAAGCTAAGAAAATAACTGTGAACCGTTTGACGAGAATAGAGAAATACTTGGAGTGCTGATATCTTGGTAAGGGAGCCTGTAATGAGATACTATGCTTGTATCCAGGAAGGGAATAGTGATATGAGAGAATAGAGAAATACTTGGAGTGCTGATATCTTGGGAAGGGAGCCTGTAATGAGATACTATGCTTGTATCCAGGAAGGGAATAGTGGTATGAGAGAATAGAGAAATACTTGGAGTGATGATATCTTGGTAAGGGAGCCTGTAATGAGATACTATGCTTGTATCCAGGAAGGGAATAGTGGTATGAGAGAATAGAGAAATACTTGAAGTGCTGATATCTTGGGAAGGGAGCCTGTAATGAGATACTATGCTTGTATCCAGGAAGGGAATAGTGGTATGAGAGAATAGAGAAATACTTGGAGTGCTGATATCTTGGGAAGGGAGCCTGTAATGAGATACTATGCTTGTATCCAGGAAGGGAATAGTGGTATGAGAGAATAGAGAAATACTTGCAGTGCTGATATCTTGGTAAGGGAGCTTCTAATGAGATACTATGCTTGTATCCAGGAAGGGAATAGTGGTATGAGAGAATAGAGAAATACTTGCAGTGCTGATATCTTGGTAAGGGAGCCTGTAATGAGATACTATGCTTGTATCCAGGAAGGGAATAGTGGTATGAGAGAATAGAGAAATACTTGAAGTGCTGATATCTTGGGAAGGGAGCCTGTAATGAGATACTATGCTTGTATCCAGGAAGGGAATAGTGGTATGAGAGAATAGAGAAATACTTGAAGTGCTGATATCTTGGTAAGGGAGCTTCTAATGAGATACTATGCTTGTATCCAGGAAGGGAATAGTGGTATGAGAGAATAGAGAAATACTTGAAGTGCTGATATCTTGGTAAGGGAGCCTGTAATGAGATACTATGCTTGTATCCAGGAAGGGAATAGTGGTATGAGAGAATAGAGAAATACTTGAAGTGCTGATATCTTGGTAAGGGAGCTTCTAATGAGATACTATGCTTGTATCCAGGAAGGGAATAGTGAATATATGAGGGAATAAGTGGGACCTTGTGACGAGAATAGACCAACACTTGCAAGGCAGATTCGCAGAGAAGGGAGCCTGCAATGAAACAGTAAGCTGGTATCCAGGAAGCAACTATAATTAGCGAGGGGCTTGCAGCGGTGCTATGCGGGTATTCTCAGGCAGATGCCACCTCATGCAGATGCCGACAATTAATGAAAACAGGAATAGAAAGTGTGTGGATGAAGCAATGAGGGACGGAATTCATTCCTCGAATCGAATGAAATAAAAGTCCGCCACGCTGCGTTAGCTAAGCAGGTTTCCCATGTGCGTCACGTATTTACATTTATCTCTAAAAGTAAAAGATAAATGAGAACAATATTTGGTATTTAGAATTCAAATAAAGTGCTTCATAATATAATAGCGTATTGCTAACATCGCACGAATTAGAGTCGGGGTTTACTAAAGGCCAAAAACTTGTAAATACAAATTCTCGTTTAATAATCAAGATAGTATAAAAATCTACGTAACAACATTTGCAGAAAGAATTAAATCTTTATTTTTAAATAAAAAGATTAGATATCAAGATCAAACTCAAAGTCAAATACCATATATTTAATCGTTTTAAGCAAATAGAAAGATCAAGTTGGTTAATGCCTGAAATCGGACCAGGGGGTGTGGAGGTTTAGAGGGGGAATTTTTGGAAATTCGAAATATCTCCGTTACTATACTTCTCAACAAAAGCTTGTATATAGCCAATCTTATTGCAAATTAAATGTATAAATACTGTTGTATACATTTATTCCCTATCTTGAATATTAACCGAGATATTTGCATTTTTTAGCCTTCAGCATATCATATTAGTAATAAGCTGTTATATCATGAACCACTTCATTAATACCATATATTGTTTTCCTTGAACTTCGACTTTGTGAGATATATGCAAATATGTTCTGATGATTTTCCCCTTCTTATTTTGTTCTTGGTCACCTAAAATTTGAGTGATAGAGAGATAAAAATTATTCTGATTCATTATAAATTCCAGTACTATATGTAGTAAATAGTTTTCAATAAAATCAGTAATCAAATATATGTATATATATATATATATATATATATATATATAATTTTGACGGGACCTTATTTCCCTCATCTCCTTGGTATCATCGAAGGACAATTGACGCGACATATCAGGCGCTGCAGAAGAAGGCCACCATAGGACAATTGCACTATGCCGCCTTTTTAGCGGATTTCCCTTAAGGCAAATCTGCTATTGAGGTCGTACTCATGACGCGATTTTTGAAAAATTTCCTCAAACTGTCCATCGAATCTACCCAGGAGATGACGAAAATGAGGTCCATTCAAAATTATATATCTATATATATATATATATATATATATATATATATATATATATATATTGGGTAAACAAAACAAGGGAGGTTACTATAACCCAAGTCTTAAGTGCAATAGTCATGTGTAATAGTTTTTAAGTATGTTTAGTCTTGCCCTGAAGAAGAGAATAGAAAGATTTTCGAAATATCGGCATAAACTAAGATTTTTCTCAACATTTCACGATACTATTTCGTTTCACATGTCATAGACACCATAACTGCATTTTGTTTCTTTCGTGTATGTTTGTTTGCTTGTTACCTTTTCATGCACAAACGGCTGAACCGAATTTTATGAAACTTGTAATGTTAAATTGTTATGGAACTAGTAATGTATATTATAACAATTAACCCCACTTAGACTTTAGGCTATATTAACATTCTCTGAGACGAACAGGAGAGGGGGGTTATAAGGGAAGCCTGAAATTAAAAATAGCGATATTTCGTTTCCTATTGGTTTTTCGGCAAATAGGCACAAAAGACTCAACCGACCTAAATAAAACTCGGTATGTGTATTAGCACTAACGCCTTCATTATAATAAACCATACCAACATTTCTAGGGACGGGCAGGAGTGGGGGTTGTATGGGAGGAGTGAATTTAAAAATAGCGGTATTTCTTTTCTATCCGTTTTTCTGCAAATATGCACATGACAAAATTAATTTATTTTTTTATTTGAAGTAACTTTTGTTACATTCGCTTTCGTCTTATAACAAAGTATGAACAAGATATACACGAAAACTTTAGCGGGACCCAACAATTTTATTGGGCACTAACGATTGAACCAAACTTAACAAAAGTCGGTATGTCAATTAGCATTAATTCTTCCATGATTATAAGCTATATTACAATTTTTAGGTTCGAACCTGAGTGGGGGATATGAGGGAGCCATGAAATAAAAATTCGCGATATTTCATTGTCTATTTGTTTTTCAACAAACGTGCACATAACAAAAGTAGTTTACTTTGTTATTTAGAATAACTTTTGTTTTATAATTTTTTTTCGTGAACAATATATGAAGCAAGTAATTTGCGTAGAAATATTGATATGCTCAACAATTCTTCCCACTATGAACTACCAGGTACCTCACCTGGAAAAATTAATTCAAATCTATGTTAATATTTTGTCCTTAATAATTCAAATCTATGCATAATGCACAGGAGGCGGGAAATATGACAATATGTAGGACAGTGAAGTCTTACATAAAAAATTAATTTTATTATTAACAAATCCACACCAACGACGGGTATAAACCCTAAACACTGGGACGGGTAAATGTCAAAATATTGTGCAAAGTAAAGTCTTGACAAAAAAATTCAGCCTCAAATGATTTCCCGGGCATCGCCGGGTACCTTAGCTAGTTTTATATATATATATATATATATATATATATATATATATATATAAAATTTTGTCTGTTAACGCTCTAGCGGTTGCATTTTTTGTTTGATCGTTACCAAACTCCATATTTAATCATTTTATGTAAAAAGGAAGATCAAGTTCGTTAATGGCTGAAATCGGACCACTGGGAGGGGGGGGGTTTAGAGGGGGAATTTGAAAATTCGAAACATCTCCGTTACTATAAGTCGGGTCGAAAATTGTGTAGAACCAATCTTATTGAGAATTCAATGATCTATAAATATTGTTCTATACATATTTTCTGTATCATGAATATTAACCGAGATATATGGATTTTATAGTTTTCAGCCTTCAGCAAACCCCCACTTCTACTCATGTTAAACTAACAATACTCGGTTCTGTAATAAACCACATTCGAACCTTAAATACCAAATATTGTTTTCAAGAGACCAGTATTATACGACATACATGCAAATATATTCTGGTGACCCTCCCCCATCTTAAGTTTATGGAGTTCTTAAATTTGTTTGATTGAGATAAAAATTATTCTGATCCATTATAAATTACAGTACTAGATATAGTAAATAGTTTTAATCAAATTAATAAGTTATATTTTGATATTTTTCAGTAGTTTTTCTCTCTCGCTGAGAGTCGGGTTGGCAGACCTGTTTGTTTATATTTCAGACGCTCCCCACCTGGAGGGGTAGATTTCTTATTACCGTTTGTATTTATTCACTTAATGTTCAAAGTGGTGTTGTGTTGCAAGTATGTATATTTATCTATTACTAAACTTCACGAGGGAAATCTGCTTAGTTTACGCAGCCCCTGCGTGACGGACTTTCTAGTTGTGTGCCCTATGATAAATGCCGCCTCCCAGATCAGGCTCATACTTGGAGACAAGGCTCTAATGCTAAGACATAAAGTCCAGAATACTGTTCACTGCAAATTTGTATTCATTTATCGTAGGACTAGTGTCGTTGAGAATGTTCCGAGATCGTGGCCAGGGCTATAACCGTCACGCAGGGGCTGCCTTAACTAAGCAGATTTTCCATAAAATAAGTTTAATAAGAACAATATTTGGTATTTTGGCTTCAAATAAAGTGCTTCACATTATAACAGCTTATTGTAAATATGACATGAGTAGAAGTGGGGATTTACTAAAGGCCGAAAACTGAAATAAAAGTCCGCCACGCAGAGTCTGCGTAAACTAAGTAGATTTCCCACGTGAATGTTTACAATAGAGAAATTTCACGAGAGCAGAGTAATCAAGGAAACAGCCGAACGAGCTTTTGGCGGGAAAGTCACTCTCGTCCGTTAGCCGTCAATTTAATAAAAATGCAAATATCTCAGTTAATATTCAAGATAGAGAATAAATGTATATAACAATATTTATAGTAAATGTAATTTGCAATAAGATTGATCCTGTACAATTTTTCGATCCGACGTATAGTAACTGAGATATTTCGAATTTTCAAAAATCCTCACCTCTAAACCCCCCCCCCCACACGACTAAATATCGAGTGTGGTAACGATTAAACAAAAATTGCGACCGCTAAAGCGGTAACAGACAAATATATATATATATATATATATATATATATATATATATATATATATATATATATATATATACAGTTTTGAACGGACCTCATTTTCGTCGTCTACTAGGTAGGATCGATGGACGTTTGAAGAAAAATTTAGAAAATTCCGTCATGAGTACAACCTCAATAGCTGCTTTCCCTTAAGGGAAACCAGCTAAAATGCTAATATCTCCGATTAATAATCAACATAGTGAAAACGTCTGTCACTCAAGAGCTGACATAGCGTAAACTAAGCAGATTTCCCACGTGAAGTTATACAATAGAGACATTTCACGAGAGCCGAACAGTTACGGAAACGGCCGAACTAGCTTTCGGCGGAAACTCACGCCTAGAAGCGAAGTTAGCCAGCCTATCTCACCTCGTCCGTTATCCCCACACACTTAATAAATATGCAAATATCTCGGTTAATATTCAAGATACAGAATAAATATATATAACTATATTTATTGTGAAATTAATTTGCAATAAGATTGATTCTATACAAGTGTTCGGTCCGACGTATAGTAATGGAGATATTTCGAATTTTCGAAAATCCTCCCTTTTAAACCCCTCCTCTCACTGGTCCGATTTCAGCTATTAACGAACTCGATCTTTATTTTTACATAAAACGTTAACATATATATAATATATAATTTTGAACGGACCTCATTTTCGTCATCTCCTGGGTAGGATCGATAGACATTTGAAGAAAAGTTTTGAAAATCGCGTCATGAGTACGACCTCAATAGCTCATTTTCCTTAAGGGAGGTCTGCTAAAAACGTTAATAACAAAGTTTCTAGAACATTACATTTGCAATAAGATTGGTTATTTACAATTTTTTCTGGAAATCTGCTTAGTTACGGCCTGCTTGACGGAGTTTTATAAGGTTCCGTCATGTATTTTGCTTTACAAAAGGGTTCCGTCGGCATAAAAGTTTGAGAAGCGCTGCCCTAGCCCTAGACTAAACAAGCAGGCAACGCCTAGGGTTGGATGTTGCCCTAGAGTCGGCGATGACTGGAACATAGGGCCTCCCTGGAGGAACTAGCAAAAAACCCCGTGTACCCGGCTGTGTCCCAGACCCCCATAAACCCCAACCACCATATGCCACCATCACTCTCCTACAGGCCATTTCACACCCAGTGACTCGTATTTCGACTAGCTCAAAGGAAAAGAAGAGGTAGTCACTACCAGGATGCGTATAGGAATACAAATCTTACGCACATACACTTAATAACTAAAGATCCCCAATAGCAATGCGAAATATGTTATGCTCCGCTCACAATACTCCATCTTATAGAAGAATGTTAATCTGTACAATCAATTTTCGAAGATTTAGATATTCCTAGAAACATAAATTTTGCCTTACAAAACACTTCAAGAGCTGTAGATAGAATCATTTCGTTAGTAAAGAAGATATCTCTATACAATAAAATTTAGGTATTGTATAACAGGATATAAGAATATATATTTGTGAATTTAAAAAAAAAAATAAATGTTCGTATGTGAACATGTGTGTGCGCGTGAAAAGATAGTAGAAAAAGTCCGTCACGCAGGGGCAGCGTAAACTAAGCAGATTTCCCACGTGAAATTTTACAATAGAGAAATTTCACGAGAGTCGATCAGTTAAGGAAACGGCCGAACTAGCTTTTGGCGGGAAAGTCACCCGTCCGTTAGCGCCAAGATTTAATAAAAATGCAAATATCTCGGTTAATATTCAAGATAGAGAATAAATGTATATAACAATATTTATAGTACATTTAATTTTCAATAAGATTGATTCTGTACTATATTT
>CM032233.1:5725000-5727500 GCA_019009955.1 Riptortus pedestris
ATATGACAGCTTAATGGTGGCATGACATCGAGTCGGAGGGGGGTTCACTGAACCTGCGTTAACTCGGCAGATTTCCCAAGTGCGTCACGTATTTGTATTTATCTCAAAACGTCCAATGAGAACAATATTTGGCATTTAGGCTTCAAATAAAGGTCTTCATAATAAAACAGATTATTGTTAATATGACATGAGTAGGAGTGGAGGTTTACCGAAGGCCGAAAGCTAAAAAATGCCAATATCTCGGTTAATAATTACGAAAGAGAAAAAACATACATGACTACATTTATAAAACAACACATTTGCAATAAGATTGGTTCTATACAATTTTTCGACCCGAGGCATAACAACGGAGATATTAATAATTTTCGAAATTTGCCCTTAAAATCTTTAATTTTATATTAAAGGTTTAAATGTCGAGTTTGGTAACGATCAAACAAAAATCCGACAACTAGAGCGTTAATAGACATATATATATATATATATATATATATATATATATATATATATATATATCTATATATATATAAAATTGTAACCTCTATCTGTACATTGATTTTTTTCGCGAAATTTCACGATAACTTTTCGTTTCACATGTCATAGACACCATATCTGCATTTTGTTTCTTTCGTGTATGTTTGTTTGTTTGTTACCTTTTCACGCATAAACGTCTGAACCGAATTTTATGAAACTTGGTATGTATATTACTACTAGCCCAACTTAGACTTTAGGCTATATTAATATTCTCTGAGACGAACAGGAGTGGGGGTTATAAGGGAAGCCTGAAATTAAAAATAGCGATATTTCGTTTTCTATTGGTTTTTCGGTAAATATGCACATAACAAAAGTTGTTTATTTTGTTATTTAGAGTAACTTTTGTTATATACACTTTTGTCGTATACGGAAGTTTAAATGCGTTATACGCTAAAAAATATAGCGGGAGTCAACAATATTATTTGCCAAAAAAGACTCAGCCGAACTAAATAAAACTCGGTATGTGTATTAGCAGTGTGGCCTTCATTATAATAAGCCATACCAACATTTCTATGGACGGGCAGGAGTGGGAGTTATAAGGGAAGCCTGAAATTAAAAATAGTGTTATTTCGTTTCCTATTGGTTTTTCCACAAATATGAACATAAAAAAATTGTTTATTTTGTTTTTTGGAGTAACTTTTGTTATATACACTTTTGTCGTATACCTAAGTATAAATGAGTTATACGTTAAAACTTTAGCGGGCACTAACGGCTGAAACGAACTTAACAAAACTCGGTATGTCAATTAGCATTAATTCCCCATGATTATAAGTTATATTAAAATTTTTAGGTTCGAACGGGAGGGGGGTTAAAAGGGAGACCTGAAATAAAAATTCACCATATTTACATGTATAAGAGACGGGAAATATAAAAATCTCGAAGACTGTGGAGCCTTATCGAACAAATAATTATATTATTAGCAAATCCACGGCAAAGATGTGCATCAATCCTAAACACTGGACGGGTAAATGTCAAAATATTGTGCAATGTAAAGCCTGCTAAAAAATACCATCACCATTCAGCCTCAAATGAATTCCCGGGCGAAGCCGGGTATCTGAGCTAGTATATATATATATATATATATATATATATATATATATATATGGACATGTCGTCGAGTGTTTAACCTCAATATCTGATTTCCCCTGAGGGAAACCCATCGAAAGGATGTGATGATAATTGGGTTTTGGTGATAATCACTACTTACTGTTCGCGGAAACATGCTCTACATGCAACAAGAAGATAACACCACTGTATTCCTTTTAATATTATTGTTGTGAAGAACTGTTTAATATTTTGACTGAATAGTAGAGGGGTTTAGAAAGGGGGCCAAAATATCCGCGTTAATCTTAATCGGATCGAAAAATGTCATAGAACCAATCTTGTTAAAATATTGATGCTTCACAATTCAGTCGGAATATATGGGGAAATCACTAGTGTTATACCAGGACGTGGGAAATCTGCTTAGTTTACGCAGCCCCTGCGTGAAGGACTTCAGCAGAAATCAGCTATTGAGATCGTACTCATGAGGCAATTTACGAAATCTTTTTTCAAATGTCCATCGCTCCTACCTAGGAGATAACGAAAATGAGGCCGATCAAAATTTATATATATTGGTCTTTTAACGCTCTAGCGGTCGTAATTTTTGTTTGATCGACACCAAACTCGATATTTAAACTTTTATTGCAAAAATAAAGATCAAGTTCGTTAATGGCTGAAATCGGACTGGTTGTTTCACTATCTTTAATATTAACCGAGATATTTGCATTTTTTGGTTTTGGGCCTTCAGTAAACCCCCAGTCCTACTCATACCAAATCACTTGAAGCACATTATTGGATTTCTAAATAACAAATATTCTTCTCATTGAACCTATACGTATTGAGGTAAATACAAGTTTTGATGTGACGCATGTGGGAAATCTGCTTAGTTTACGCAGCCCTTGCATGACGATTTTTTTTGCACATGAAA
>CM032233.1:5732500-5812500 GCA_019009955.1 Riptortus pedestris
AATCAACTAAACTCCGTATTTTTGACTATAAGCAATATTAACATTTTTAGGAAAGAGCAGGAGTGAGGATTGTTAGGGAGGCATGAAATGAAAAATCGCCATATTTCGTTTCCTATTGTTTTTTTTGTTTTTTGGCGAACGTGCACGTAACAAAAGATGTTCAATTTGATACTTAGAGTAACTTTAATTATATACATCTTTATCGTAATTTATTATTTTAGTTGGTGTCGTAGAAAGGCTCGCAGGGTACAGCTAGTGTACTATAGATTTTGTTATATACATTTATTCTCTATCTTGAATATTAACCCAGGTATTTGCATTTTCCAGTTTTCTGCCCCCACTTTTGCTTATGTTAATAAACAATACTCTGTTATATAATAAACCATATTATTCGAAGCTTAAATGACAAATATTGTTTTCATGAAACCTTTTATTATATGAGATAAATACAAATATATTCTGGTGACCCCCCCCCCCAGCTTAAGTTATTGGACTACTACCATTTGATTGATTAAGTTAAGAATTATTCTGATTCTCATAATTATAAATTACAGTACTAGACATAGTAAATAGTTTTCAACAAAAGTAATATGTTGTATTCTGATATATTTCAGTAATTGTTTTTCATCCGGTCAAGAATATTTCAATCCATCTATTCAGCTCTAAGAGTTTTGCTCACCTGTTTCTTTTACAATTCAGACGATTTCCGTGTCGGGAGATTATTACAATTGCCTGAAAGATTTCTCATTGCCATTTGTATTTGTTCGCTTAATATTACCGGTTGTGTTATGCGTTACCAGTATGTAGATTTATCTAATGTACAACTTCATGTGGAAAGTCTGCTTAGTTTACGCAGACCTTGCGTGACGGACTTTTCGGCTACTGAAAGAATTATGTACGGCCGCTTACGGACATAGCATGGTTCTGCGACTAGGCACGTTACTAGAATAACAAGAGAGAGGAAATGCGTTTCATTGAAATACAGGTGGCTGGTTGAGGATTGGCACTATGTACAGCTATTGGGCAGGTGGAGATGGAGGAGTATGTGGCCTGCCCTACTTGGGTTCTGCACGGCCCTCACCCCAAACAAAAAATCCTTCAAAAGGAAACCACCGACCTTATCGTCTTTCTAGAACGTTAAACACGTAAATTTTACAATATAATTAAAATTCTCATGTTCTTCTTTGTAACAATATAGAAAGCGAAGCCTATATTCAACTTATTAGCAGATCAGCTATTGAGGTCGAACTCATGACGCGATTTTCGTAAACTTCAAATGTCCATGGATCCCACTCAGGAGATGACGAAAATACAGTCCGTTCAAAATTATATTTATATATTTAATCTTTTAACGCTCTAGCGGACATAAAAAAGCTAAAATCTAAACCAGGACTCATCAATTTTATTGGGATCCTACGACTTTACAGAACTGAACAAAACTTGGTATTTGAATTAGCATTAACTTCTCCATGATTATAAGCTATATTAAAATTTCTAGGGACGAGCAAAAGGGAGGGGGTGTTGTGGGTTAGGACTCAGGAATATCCTGAAAAGTCAGGATATTTCATATTCCGCATTTGTATTTATACAAAAAATGCACATTTGTGTTATAAGTTTTTATCAAATAAAAATTCATAAACATGATATGGTCAACTTTATGATGCATATGAGAAATCAATCTATATATATATTTGTATTTTCTTGAATTCTGACTAAATTCAAGAAAATAGAAATATCTCGTTTAATACTTGAGTTACGAAAAAACGCATAGAACAACTATTGTAGAGCTTAATAGTTTCACAAGAACGGCCTTATAACATTTTAGGAAGCGACTCATTTCAATAGAGACAGTGTTGTGCCGTGACTGTAAGTAACATTGTAGTGCCGTTTTTAAGACAGTGCAGTGCCGTCTTTTATGTGAAGTTCAGTGATCGTGAGTGACTATGTAATCTGAAGAACAGTGACGCTATCAGTGCATACTGTGAGTAATAATTAGGAATAGTTAACCAAGTGTATTGTCCATTGTTAAATAAATTGTGCAGTGATAAAAACTGTGAAACTTGTGTGTGTTTAATTTTGCAATCCAAAAGAACTCTTATTAATAACAACGCGTCATGAATACGACCTCAATAGCTGATTTCCCTTAAGGGAATCTGCTAAAAAGTCTGTCACGCAAGGGCTGCTTAAACTAAGCAGATTTCCCACGGGAAGGTTAACAACAGATAAATCTACATACTGGTAACACCACCGTGAATGATAAGCGAATATTATATAAGAGATTATTGTTTATGTAACACGAGTAGAAGTGGGGTTTGCTGAAGGGAGAAAACTGAAAAATGCAAATATCTCCGTTAATATTCAAGATAAAGAATAAATGTATATACTAATATTTATAGTACATTCAATTTGCAATACGATTGATTGTATACGATGTTTCGATCCGACATATAAATATCGAGTTTGGTAACGATCAAACAAAGATTTGTCTACATACAATATATATATATATATATATATATATATATATATATATATATATATATAATTTTGAACGGACCTCATTTTCGTTATCTCCTGTGTAGGATCGATGGACATTTCAAGAAAGTTTTCGAAAATCGCGTAATGAATAAGACCTCAGAGATTCATTACCTCCACAAGAACCCGAATCATACTTAGAACTCCGATATAAGTTTAAAAAGTCCGTCACGTAGGGTTCTTGTGGAGGTAATGAATCTCTGAGGTCTTATTCATGACGCGATTTTCGAAAACAGGAGATGACGAAAATGAGATCCGTTCAAAATTATATATATATATATATATATATATATATATATATATATTGTATGTAGACAAATTTTTGTTTGATCGTTACCAAACTCGATATTTAATCGTTTTATGTAAAAAGATGGTCAGGTTAGTTCATGGCTTAAATCGGACCAGTGGGAGGAAGGAATATCGAAAATTCATAATATCTCCGTTATTATATGTCGGATCGAAACATTGTATAGAATCAATCTTATTGCAAATTGAATGTACTATAAATATTGTTATATACATTTATTCTCTATCTTGAATATTAACGGAGATATTTGCATTTTTCAGTTTTCTGCCTTCAGCAAAACCCACTTCTACTCGTGTTACATAAACAATAATCTCTTATATAATATTCGCTTATCATTCACGGTGGTGTTTCCAGTATGCAGATTTATCTGTTGTTAACCTTCCCGTGGGAAATCTGCTTAGTTTATGCAGCCCTTGCGTGACAGACTTTTTAGCAGATTCCGTTAAGGGAAATCAGCTATTGAGGTCGTATTCATGACGCGTTGTTATTAATAAGAGTCCTTTTGGATTGCAAAATTAAACACACACAAGTTTCACAGTTTTTATCACTGCACAATTTATTTAACAATGGACAATACACTTGGTTAATTATTCTTAATTATTACTCACAGTATGCACTGATAGCGTCACTGTTCTTCAGATTACACAGTCCAATAATTCACTCACGATCACTGAACTTCACATAAAAGACGGCACTGCACTGTCTTAAAAACGGCACTACAATGTTACTTACAGTCACGGCCCAACACTGTACTTCTTATAAAAACACTTTACCGCACTGCACTAAGTCGCACTGGAGCACTGTGATGTGATCATCAAGACAGCTGAGAGTAAACTAAAACTGACTAGGGTCGGCGCGTGTGTCTTATATAGATTGGTGGCAAAGCATCGAAGGGACGGCCCAGACCCTTCCAAAAGAGACCTCGAACGAACTCGATCCTCTGTCAGCTTCTTTGATCTACCTCGCACTTCCCAAATACGCGACTCTCTCTGCTAATCCTTCATGTATTTAATTTTCGCAACACTATATTTGTCTGTTAACACTCTAGCGGCCGCAATTATTGTTTAATCGCCACCAAAGTCGGTATTTAATCGTTTTATGTAAAAAGAAAGATCAAGTTCGTTAATGGCTGAAATAGGACCAGTGGGAGGGGGTGGGAATCCTAAAAATTCGAAGTATCTCCGTTACTATACGTCGGATCGAAAAATTGTATAAAACCAATCTAATTTCAAATTAAATTTACAATAAATATTTTTATATACATTTATTCTCTACCTAAAATATTTACCGAGATATTTGCATTTTTATTAAGTGCCTGCGGGTAACGGACGAGATAATCGTGTAAGATCGGTTCTATTCGTTTCCACCAAAAGATAGTTCGGCCGGTGCGTAACTGTTCGGCTCTCGTATGGAGATTTCTCTATTGTATGTTCTTGAACAGCAAAAATGTTCTTGAATGAACCCATAAAAAAAATGTCAGCTCGTTTTAGAATTTGATTTTCTAGAAGAATCCACCATAAAAAGAAGGTCATTCTACTAAATATTCCAAAGGTATGGCCACTGGAGAAGCACTAGAGGAGGTTACGAGATTTAATATGGACTGAAAGGATTTTTCAGATATATATAGTTTTGAACAGACCTCATTTTCATCATCTCTTAGGTAAGAGAAATCTGCTAAAATGTAAATGTAGCCATCAAAAAAGGAAAAAAGACTGAGAGGCTCAGAAGCGAAGAAGTGGCCAAATATGAAGAAGGCTGAAGATAAGATAAGGGCGATAGATCAGGGACTAGTGGAGCCCCAAGGGCATGGCATTTGTCATCAAGCAAACTAAGCACAATCCCCGTCTACTCTTATGACATGCTACTCATTTCGTTTCAATATATATTCTCTAGTTCCAATTAAATAACAAAAAACGACGGGGAAAAAAGTTCATCACGCGGGGCTGCATTAACTAAGGATATTTCACACGTGCGTCACGTATTTACATTAACTCAGTATGTTTAAGTTCAATAAGAACAATATGTGGTTCTTAACCTTGGAATGAAGCCTAAAAACTATAAAATCCAAATATCTTGGTTCATAATAAAGATAGAGAAAAAAATTACATAACAACATTTATAGAACATATATATATATATATATATATATATATATATATATATATATATATATATATATATATACTAGCTCAGATACCCGGCCTCGCCCGGGAATTCATTTGAGGCTGAATGGTGAAGGAATGTTTTTGGCAAGGCTTTACTTTGCACAATATTTTGACATTTACCCGTCAGAGTGTTTAGGGTTTATACCCGTCGTTGCTGTGAATTTTTTAATAATAAAATTAATTTTTTATGTAACACTTCACTGCCCTCCATATTGTCATATTTCCCGTCTCCTGTGCATTATGCATAGCTTTGAATTATTATGGTCAAAATATTAACATAGATTTGAATTAATTTTTCCAGGTTAACTACCTGGTAGTTCATATTGGAATGAATTGATGAGCACATCAATATTTCTACGCAAATTATTTGCTTCATACATTGTTCCCGAAAAGATGTATAAAACAAAAGTTACTCTAAATAACAAATTAAGCAACTTTTGTTATGTGCACGTTTGTCGAAAAACAAATAGGCAACGAAATATCGCGAATTTTTATTTCAGGTCTCCCTTATAACCCTCACTCCCGTTCGAACCTAAAAATTTTAATATAGCTTATAATTATGGAAGAATTAATGCTAATTGACATACCGAGTTTTGTTAAGTCCGGTTCAATCGTTAGTGCCCAATAAAATTGTTGGCTCCCGCTAAAGTTTTAGTGTATATCTAAAAGTGAATATAACAAAAGTTACTCCCTTAAAAGGGAGGCCTGAAATAAAAAATTGCGATATTCCGATTCCCATTGGTTTTTCAACGATTTTCTAAAAAATACCATCATTAGTCACTCAACGATGATTTCCCGGACATCACCGGGTACATTAGTTAGATTGTATATACAGAATACGTACAATATAGATGATATTTAATTATAATAAATCCATGATTATGATTTGAATTATTCACGCTGTGTCAAACAGTGGAGAGGGAATGGTTAGAGACTTATTTTCATTCGCCCAACTGACCCCTACGGGAAAAAAATGCGTCCAGACGGGAAGTGAAGTTGTACACGTAGAAGCATTCCCAAAAACAAAATAGAATCTTACCGCCTCAAATAATTTCCCGAGGGAAGCTGGGTACCTTGGCTCTTGTATATATATACAATTTTGATCGGACTTTTTTTTCGTCGTCTACTAAGTAGGATCGATGGACATTTGAAGAAAAATTTTGAAAATCGCGGACTCATTGCCTGAATAGCTGATTTCCCTTAAGGGAAATCTGCTAATAAAACGATTGCATCATCTCAGCAACCGGGGGAAAATACGTTTAAGTGTACTTGAAGCATGTAAGTTGATAGGAGAATGTATGAGCTGTGAACCGAGCTCGGGTATAATTGGAAACTTAATTACCCGTCTTTGTCGGTAGAAATAATGATGGTTTCCCCTGGAAATTATACGACAGACAAGATTTACGATTCAGATGCGATTGTTCTTAGAATGGTCTGAAACGTGAAAACATTTTTATCCCACCGAATTTAAATTAAAAATCTTAAGAGTTTTGAGTACCCTCAAGGGAAATCAGCTATTGAGGTTGTACTCATGACACGGTTTTCGACAAATTTCCACAAATACACATTGATCCTATCCAGGAGATGACGAAAAAGTCCTTCACGTAAAGTAAGCAGATTTCCCTCCTGAAGTTAAAACAATAGATAAATCTACATACTGGTAACACAACACTATCGTGAATATTAAGTGAATAAATACAAACGGTAATAAGAAATCTTTCAGTCAATCTTAGTAACCTCCCGACTGGAAACGTCTAAAATGTAAATAATCAGATCTGCCAAATTCTCACCGGAAAGAAAAACAATTACTGAAATATATGAGAATATGATATATTAATTTTATTGCAAACTATGTACTATATGTAGTACTGTACTTTATAATGAATCATAATAATTTTTATCACAATCAATGGAATTTTAGTAGCCCAACAACTTAAAACGTGAGGGGGGGATCACCAGAACATATTTGCATCTATCTCGTATAATAAAGGTTTCTTGAAAACAATATTTGGCATTTAAGCTTCGAATAATATGGTTTATTATATAACAGGGTATTATTTATGTAACATGAGTAAAAGTGGGGGTTTGGTGAATGCTAAAAACTGAAAAATGCAAATATCTCAGTTAATATGCAAGATAGAGAATAAATGTATATACCAATATGTATTTAAAGTACATTCAATTTGCAATACGGTTGATTCTATACAATGTTTCGATCCGACATATAATAACGGAGATATTATGAATTTCGGATATTCCTTCCTCCCACTGGTCCGATTTCAGCCATGAACTAACCTCTTTTTACGTAAAACGATTAAATATCGAGTTTGGTAACGATCAAACAAAAATGTGTCTACATATTATATATATATATATATATATATATATATATATACACACTAGCTAAGGTACCCGGCTTCGCTCGGGAATCATAAGAGTTGGAGAGAGAAAAAAAACGTCCAATTCTCCAGAATTTGTTTATTTCAGCGCTAAGCGCTTTCAAAGACTAATGTCTCCATCTTCAGAGTGTCATACTTGAGATTTTTCTGAACGTACTGTCTCTGATTGTGTGGTATGTTGATACTCCAACTGAAGCTTGACCAGCCATACTGTTCCACGGCAGTGTTTGTTGGAAATGAAGAAAAATCTCAAGTATGACACTCTGAAGATGGAGACATTAGTCTTTGAAAGCGCTTAGCGCTGAAATAAACAAATTGTGAAGAATTGGACGTTTTTTTTCTCTCTCTCTCCAAGTAAATATTCTTCACTTCCAACAAACAATGCCGTGGAATCATAAGAGTCTGAATATTGATGTTATTTTTTATTTGGCAAGGCTACAATGTGTACAACAACACTTTCCGTCTGGGCTAATGGTTTTCCGTAAGGGTCAGGTAGGAGACTTATAGAATAGAAATTTTAATTTTGAAGAATAAATGAAAACTAGCCCCCTAATCGATCTCTCCCCGTTATTTGACACGCCATGAATAACTCAGGGACATAATCCTACCGACAACTTCCTACTTGTCAACATTGCTTTACTTAAATACCTGTAGTTCATATTGGTAAGAATTGTTAAGCATATCAATATTTCTACGCAAATTACTTCATACATTATTTCCGAAAAAATGTATAAACAAAAGTTACTCGAAATAACAAAGTTAACAACTTTTGCCTTGTGCACGTTTGCCTTAAAACAAATAAAAAATGAAATATCGTTAATTTTTATTTCAGGCCTCCCTTATAACCCCCACTCTCGTTGGATATTAAATTTAATATTTAAGTTTTGTTAAATTCGGTTCAACCGTTAGTGCCCAATAAAATAGTTGGCTCCCGCATTAGTTTTTGGTGTATATCTCGTTGTTACTTTGTTATAAAACAAAAGTGAATATAACAAAAGTTACTTCAAATAAAAAAATAAACTACTTTTGTCATGTGCATATTTGCAGAAAAACGAATAGAAAACAAAATACCGCTATTTTTAATTTCAGGCCCTTACAACCCCCACTCCTGTTCATCTCAGAGAATATAAATATAGCCTAAAGTCTAAGTTGGGCTAGTAGTAATATACATACCAAGTTTCATAAAATTCGGTTCACCCGTTTATGCGTGAAAAAGTAACAAATTTTATAGCAAAGCTTCAATGTGTACAATTATACTTCCCGACCTGGCCTTTTATTTTTGCATAAGTACCAGGTAACTGTAGGGGTCTTAAATAAAAGTTATTTTAATAACAAACTAAAAACCTTCTGTATTGTGAATGAACAGGCTTCCCGGATAACACCCCCCCCCTCCCTTTTCGTCCGTAGAAATGCTAACATAGCTAATTTTCATGGAGGAGTGGACGCTAATTCACATACCAAGTTTTGTATAATTAGGTTGTTTTTGCACCCAATAAAATTGTTGATTTTCACTATAGATTTTAGCGTACATATATCTCGTTTATAATTCGGTATGCAAAGAAAGTATATATAACAAAAGTTACTTTAAATAACACAATGAACAACTTTAGTTAGTTGCATCTGTTGAAAAACCAATGTGTAACGTAATATCGCAATTTTTCATTTCAGGCCTCTCTCATAACCCCCACTCCCGTGCGGACCTAAAAATTTTAATATAGCTTATAATCATGGAAGAATTAATGCTAATTCAGATACCGAGTTTTGTTAAGTTCCCGCCCACGTTGGTAAGCTGTCTATCTGTTCAGCTCTGAGTGGTTGGCAGACCTATTTGTTTATAAGTCAGAAGCCGTCTCCGTTGGGAGCTAAGTAAAATTAGCTGAAAGATTTCTCATAACCGTTTGTATTTACTCACGGTGGTGTTAAGTGTTACCAGTATGCAGATTTAGTTTACGCAGCCCCTGCGTGACGGACTTAATCTAATTTATGAAATATAAATAGGGATCTATGGTCATTTGAAGACATTCACAAGAATAACCTCGATAGCAGATTTCCCTTTAGAGATGCGTAGATAGAATAGTAATCATAATAAACGTCGATAGTGAATAATTCTGGTATTATCTGTGGCAATGAAAAATGTCAATAAATCATGTTTACAGGGTTATTACCTACAATTATTACTCTGAAATAAGAATTATTTTCAAGGAAAATATTCAAGTTTTCTAAAAATATCTTCAAAAGAATTTCGATCCAACAGTTCCTCAGCATTAGGGGCTGCGTAAACAAAGCAGATTTCCCACGGGAAGTTTAACAATATATAGATCTACATACTGGTAACACAACAGCACCATCAATATTAAATGAATAAATATAAACGATAATAAGATACTTCCCGGCGGGAAGCGTCTGAAATGTAAACAAACAGGTCTGCCAGCCTCACACCGGAAAGAAAAACAATTACTGAAATATATCAGAATATAAGATATTAAAATTAACTGAAAGCTTTCTCATTACCATTTGTACTTACTGGTGGTGTTAAGTGCTACCAGTATGCAGATTTCTCTACCTTCACGTAGAATCTGCTTAGTTTACGCAGCCCCTGCGTGGCGGATCTTCTCCAACAATCGTATAACAAATCTTATTTCAAATAACATGTACTATAAATATCGTTATATACATTTACTCTCTATCATTATTATTAAATGAGGCATTTCCATTTTTAGCTGGTTTCCCATATGGACTAAACGTGGAGTCCGTTATGGCTGAATTCGAACTATTGGGAGGGGAGGTTTAGATATGGCCAATTTCGAAAATTCCATATTATCTCTGCTTTTAGCAGATTTCCCTTAATGGAAATCAGCTATTGAGGTTGTAGTCATGACGTGGTTTTCGAAATTTTTCTTCAAATGTACATCGGTCCGTTCAAAACTGTATATCTATATAACCTTACGTGCTAAACTATGCTTAAACTATATCTGCTCGGATTGGTTTTTGACAGGAAATAAGTTTCATTATAGAGGATATTTAATTGTAATAAATACTATCCATGATTATCGTTTGAAGTATTCAAAAAGGTGAGTTAAAAAGTGGCAAGGGATAGATTAGGAACACATTTTTATTTATTCTTCAAATATAAAATTTCTCATTTATAAGTCGCCTGCCTGACCCTCACAGCAAAACAATGCGCGCCGACGGGAAGTGTAGTTGTAAACATTGAAGCCTTGCCCAAAAAAAATACTATCATCATTCAGCCTTAAATGATTTCCCGAGCGAAGCCGGGTACCTTAGCTAGTATATATATAAACATATATATATAAAATTGTAACCTCTGTCTGTACATTGATTTTTTTCGCGAAATTTCACGATAACTTTTAGTTTCACATGTCATAGACACCATAACTGCATTTTGTTTCTTTCCTGTGTGTTTGTTTGTTTATTTGTTTGTTTGTTACCTTTTCACGTATAAACGGCTGAACCGAATTTTATGAAACTTGGTATGTATATTACTACTAACCCAACTTAGACTTTAGGCACAAGAGTGGGGGTTATAAGGGAAGCCAGAAAATAAAAATAGCGATATTTCGTTTCCAATTGGTTTTTCGGCAAATATGAACTTAACAAAAGTTGTTTATATTGTTATTTAGAGTAACTTTTGTTATGTACACTTTTTTCGTATACCGAATTATAAACGAGATATAGGCTAAAACCTATAGCGGAAGTGAACAATTTTATTTGGGACAAAAGACCCAACCGAAATAAATAAAACTCGGTATATGTATTAGCACTAAGGCCTTCATTATAATTAGCCATACCAACATTTCTAGGGACGGGCTGGAGTGGGGGTTGTAAGAGAGGCCTGAATTTAAAAATAGCGGTATTTCGTTTTCTATTCGTTTTTCTACAAATATGCACATGACGAAAGTAGTTTATTTTTTTATTTGAAGTAACTTTTGTGATATTCACTTTTGCCTTATAACATAGTATAAACGAGATATACACTAAAGCTTTAGCGGGGGAAACAATTTTTTTGGGCGAACTTTTGTGATATATACTTTCGTCGTATTCCGAAGTACAAGTGCTTTATACGCCAAAAATTATAGCGGGAGTCAACAATTGTTTTCTATTGGTTTTTCTGCAAATATGACACAAGTTGTTTATTTTGTTATTTAGAGTAACTTTTGTTTTATACATTTCTCTAGGAACAATGTGTGGAGTAATTTGCGTAGAAATATTGATATGCTCAACAATTCTTTCTTATTTGAGCTACCTGGTACCTCACCTGGAAAAATAATTCAAATCTATGTTAAACGAGATATATACTAAAAACTAGAGCGGGAGGCAACAATTTTGTTGGGCACTAACGATTGAACCGAACTTTAAAAAACTCGGAATGTGAATTAGCATTAATTCTTTTATGATTATAAGCTAGAATACAATTTTTAGGTACAAACGGGAGTAGGGGTTATGAGGGAGACCTGAAAAGAAAAATTGTGATATTCCGATTCCAATTGGTTTTTCAACGATTTCCTAAATAAAAAAGTCCGTCACGCAGGTGCTGCGTAAACTAAGCAGATTTCCCATGTGAGGGTTTACAATAGAGAAATTTCATGAGAGCCGAGCAATCAAGGAAACGGCCGAACGAGCTTTTGGCGGGAAAGTCACTCTCGTCCGTTAGCCCTCAATTTAATAAAAATGCAAATATCTCAGTTAATATTCAAGATAGAGAATAAATGTATATAACAATATTTATAGTAAATGTAATTTTCAATAAGATTGATTCTGTACAATTTCTCGATCCAACGTATAGTAACGGAGATATTTCGCATTTTCGAAAATCCTCCCCTCTAAACCCCCCCTCCCACTGGTCCGATTTCAGCCTTTAACGAACTTGATCTTTCTTTTTACATAAAACGACTCGAGTTTGGTAACGATTAAACAAAAATTGCGACCGCTAGAGCGGTAACAGTCAAATATGTATATATATATATATATATATATATATATATATATATATATATATATATACAGTTTTGAACGGACCTCATTTTCGTCATCTACTAGGTAGGATCGATGGACATTTGAAGGAAAATTTCGAAAATTCCATCATGAGTACAACCTCAATAGCTGATTTCTCTTAAGGGAAATCTGCTAATACAATCATTAATCAGTCAACGATGATTTGCCGGGTATATTAGCTAGATTGTATGTACAAAATACGTACATTATAGATGATTTTTAATTATAATGAATGCTATCCATGATTATGATTTGAATTATTCACGGTGTGTCAAACAGTGGAGAGGGAATGATTAGAGACTTATTTTCACTTATTCTTCAAATCTAAAATTTGTTTTCCATAAGTCGCCCAAGGGACCCTTACGGGGAAAAGTGCGCCTAGACGGGAAGAGCAGTTGTGCACATAGAAGCATTGCCAAAAACAAAATAAAATCTTTCTGTCTCAAATGATTTCCCATGCGAAGCCGGGTAGCTTGGCTAGTATCTATATATATATATATATAAAATTGTAACCTCTGTCTGTACATTGATTTTTTTCCCGAATTTTCAGGATAACTTTTCGTTTCACATGTCATAGACACCATAACTGCATTTTGTTTCTTTCGTGTATGTTTGTTACCTTTTCACGCATAAACGGCTGAACCGAATTTTATGAAACTCGGTATGAATATTACTACTAGACCACCTTACACTATAGGCTATATTAATATTCTCTGAGACGAGCAGGAGTGGGGGTTATAAGGGAGGCCTGGAATTAAAAATAGCGATATTTCATTTCCTACTGTTTTTTTTTCGGCAAATATGCACATACCAAAAGTTTTTATTTTGTTATTTAGAGTAACTTTTGTCATATATACTTTCGTCGTATTCCGAAGTACAAATGCTTTATACGCCAAAAATTATAGCGGGAGTCAACAATTTTATTTGGCACGAAAGACTCAACGGAACTAAATAAAACTCGGTATGTGTATTAGCACTAACACCTTCATTATAATTAGCCATACCAACATTTCTAGGGACGGGCTGGAGTGGGGGTTGTAAGAGAGGCCTGAATTTAAAAATAGCTGTATTTCGTTTTCAATTGGTTTTTCTGCAAATATGCACATTACAAAAGTAGTTTACTTTTCTATTTAAAGTAACTTTTGTTATTTTCACTTTTGTCGTATAGAAAAGTATAAACGAGATATACACTAAAATCTAAAGCGGGAGCCAACAACTTTGCTGGGCACCAACGATTGAACCGAACTAAATTAATGCTAATCCACACACCGAGTTTTGCTACGGTGTGTGAATTAGCATTAATTCTTCCATAATTATAAGCTATATTAAAAATTTTAGGTTCAAAGGGGAGTGGGGATTATAAGAGAGGCTGAAATGAAAAATTCGCTTTTTTTTTATTTTCTATTTGTATTTCGGCAAACGTGCACATAACAAAAGTTGTTTACTTTGTTATTTAGAGTAACTTTTGTGTGCATTCACTTTTGTCGTAAAATGAAGTAAACCCGGGATATACGCTAAACGGGAGTCAATAATTATATTAGTACTTATTTAAGGGTTTTGAATAAATGAATATTATGACAAATGATGTTATGTTTTCGTCTTATACGATAGTTCAAAGTATGATTCGGATTGGGTTCGGATTATGATGTGAGGTTATAAATCTTCGTCACCCCCTCCTCATTTATTTATGTTTCCTAGAAAATAACTTTGTTATTTATTTCCAATAGAAATATAAACTATAAGAGCATTTCCATTATTTAATTTGTATAATGTACCTTGATGTTATTGAAACAAATATGTAATATCATAACAATTAAACGTTAATGGTAATGTCATCATGACAAAAAAACAATATGCGTTTAAACTCGATTTGATATTTTTAGGGTACGACTATTATTTAATTCCATCCGGTGGATACATTATTACAATAATGTTTTGAATCAATAATTTAAGTAGAAGAATGTTGAGAAGTCTCATGCGGGAGCGGAAGATGACGGGAGCCTTACCAGTTAATTGAGTTTACTTATCCCGTCTGGCATTACTGGAAGTGATTTCCAGTGAGATTCACTATTACAAATATAATCTTACCTGCAAAACTTTGCCTAAAACTATATGAGGTCGGATTGGCTTTCGAAAGGAAATATGTTCATTATAGATGATATTTAATTGTAATAAATGCTACCCATGATTATGGTTTGAATTATTGAAAAACGGTGAGTCAAAAATTGGAGAGGGATAGATTAGGAACACATTTTCATTTATCCTTCAAAACTAAAATTTCTATTCTATTAATCCTCTAAAGTTACCCTTCAGGGTTGGCTATTTCGGAAAATCATTACGTCGTGGAGGGAAGTGTAATTGTACACATTGAAGTCTTACTATCAAAATACCATCATTAGTCAGTCAAGAATGATTTCCCGGGCATCGCCGGGTACCTTAGCAAGTATATATGTGTGTGTGTGTTGTGTGCGTGTGTGTGTGTGTGTGTGTGTGTGTGTGTGTGTGTGTGTGTCTGTTGCCTCTCTAGCCGTAACAATATTGTTAATCGTTATTAAACTCGATATTCAGTCGTTTTATGTAAAAGAAAGATCAAGTTCATTAACGGCTAAAATCGGACCAGAGAGAGGGGGGGGGTTTAGAGAGGAGGAATTTCGAAAATTCGAAATATCTCCGTAACTACGGGTCGAACAATTGTTTAGGACCAATCTTTTTGCAAATTAAATTTGCTATGAATATTGTTCTATACATATGTTCCGTATAATGAGTATCAACCGAGATATTTGTATTTTATAGTTTTCCACTTTCAGTGAATCCCCACTCCTACTAGTGTCATATTTATAATAATCTGATATATCGTGAACCACTTCATTACAATGTTAAATACCAAATATTGTTTTCAACAAACCTTTATTATACGAGATACAAACAAATACGTTCTGTTGAGCGCCCCCCCCTTCTTTTGTTCTTGGATTATTAAAATTTGACTGATTCATATAAAAATGATTCTGATTCATTATAAATTACAGCACTAGCTTTAGTAAAATGTTTTCAATAAAATTAATATGTTATATTCAGATATATTTCATTAATTGTTTTTCTTTCCGGTCTATCTATCTATTTAGCGCTACGAGGTTGGCTTGCTTGTTTGTTTACAATTCAGCCGCTTTCCGTAGTAGAGATTATTAACTTGTAAATTGACTGAATGATTTCTCATTATCGTTTTTATTTATTCACTTAACATTCACAGTGGTGTTACCAGTATGTAGATTTATCTGTTGTAAACCTTCCCGTTGGAAATCTGCTTAGTTTACGCAGCTCTTGCTTGACGGATTTTTATTTGTTAAGATAAATATAAATACGTGACGCATGGTGGAAATCTGCTTAGTGAACGCAGCCCCTGCGCGACGGATTTTTATGTTTACACATAAACCTACTTAATAAAACTGTATTTATGAAATTTTTGTCAAGAAACCAATTTATGTGTTTCCCCCAGTTTAAATTCCTGCTATAGTTTATATTTGGCCCTTAGTAAGCGGCTAGACTTGTAAATTGAAGGTTGATGATTTCATCGATGCCTCTGACCCAACGTCATTTTTACTTTCGCTCGTCCTTCTTTGCATTATCATTGATGGTTAATTTAGAACTGCAGGTGGCAGATCTACTCGACACCAGTTCGGCTAACATTCATGTTCAACTCGGCATATCAAACTTCCCTGATACAATATACTGGATATAAGTCACCAATAAAAAGTCCGTCACGCATGGGCTGCGTAAACTATGCAGATGCCCCACGTGAAGTTTTACAATAGATTAATCTACATACTGGTAACACCACCGTGAATATTAAGTGAATGAATACAAACGGGAAACGTTAGAAACGTAAACAAACACGTCTGCCAACCTCTCACTGCTAAGAAAAACAATTACTGAAATATATCAGAATATATTAATTTCATTGAAAACTATTTACTATATCTAGTGCTCTAATTTATAATGAATCAGAGTCATTTTTATCTCAATCAATCAAATTTTAGTAGTCCAAGAACTGTCTCTTGAAACCAATATTTGGTATTTAGGCTTCGAATAATGTGGTTTATTATATAATAGAGTATTGTTTATGTAACATGAGTAGAAGTGGGGGTTTACTAATGCCGGAAACTAAAAAATACAAATATCTCGAATAATATTCAAGGTAGAGAATAATTGTATAGAATAATATTTTAGTAAATTTAATTTTCAATAAAATTGGTTCTGTACAATGTTTTGCCCCGACGTATGGTAACGGAGATAATTCGAATTTTCTAAAATCCCCTCTCTAACCCCCCCCCCCCCTCCCACTGGTCTTAGAGAACTAGAAACGCTTATATATCGAGTTTGGTAACGATAAAACAATAATTACGAATTTCTCATAAGTGAAATCTGCTAAAAGGATGGCTGCTAAATAAGAAAAGTTCTCGAATCATGTCATAGCTAGGTAGGTGAGACCGTTTGTATGTGTGGAAACAGAACCGATTCCCTTGACCTGGGAAACATCGTGATGCGAATCAAGAATGGTACAACCTACAACATATTGATCGAGACCTGTCAGATGCTTGACAAGAGTATTTGCCATTGAAACGTTGAGGAGGGAGCTCTCAATTTGAGGAAAATGAATCGCTACACCAAATATTTTGAGAGTTTGAGGTGGGTTCCCTAAAGATTGTTGAACTGAAGTAGGAACTAGAGAACCTTCATATGGGCCAATGTGTTGGAGAGTATAATGATTTGAGCATCTGCAAGTGAATAGCACTGCTTGGGGGATTTAGCAGGAACAAACACAAGTTCCGACAGAAGTGGTAATGGAGGTACCCTGCCGTGCAGAATTTTAATACCTTGTTGCCTTAGGTTCGCTCAAAGACTTAAAATGAGATTTAAAAGAAGGAGCAGAAGAAGAAATAGATTATTTGGAAGGGCAGTAGTTGGAAGAGTCTTCTGGTTTTATCCTCTACCGGATTTGCATAGTTTTCTTGAAACGCGATACCTTCATCAGCTTCGGAAGAGGTGGGAGGATCAGAATGTTCAAAAACATTTCACGTAGCTCCTCAGAAAATTTACACCAAATAAACTGTTTGAAAACTATTCTTTTAATTTAATTTAAGAGGGTGTGATGCCTTATCACTCAATAACTCAAGAACTTGTGGAAATTGGAGCATTTTAACTGTTTTTAGCAAGTTGTTAGAACTATTACAAATGGAGTGAACATGCCGCCCACCAATGTTATAAACATAAACTTCCTCCTTGATGATGAAATATAATGAATCATTATCTTATCAAGAACTAATAAAGAACTCTTAGTAAAAACAAAAGACCAAAATTAAACTACAAAGTAAAACTATTCTGCTTAACAATAAATAAATAAACGCATAACATTGCTAAATTAAAATAAATACTTCAATCGAAACAAACAATCAAAAATAATATGCCTTCAAATAAAACAAAAAAAGTAATGTTTATAACCTAATTAGTACTGAGGGGGGGGGGAAGGATACTAAAGACAATACTGGTGTTTTATATTCCTTAGTTGACGATAGTACACTGACGACTCTAACGACACCATCTGATCCTTCGTGGGTTTTGATTGCTCGACCCGTGGCCCACAGCAACGAGCGGCAATATGGTGACTTCAGCAACACGAGATCTTCTATTTTCATGTTTGGCGTGTCCTTTTTCCATCGATAGCGCGGCAGTAAAGTGTGCAACTACTCTTTAGACCAGCGTTTCCAGAAATCCTGCGCGCCTCTTTGAACTAGTTACCACCTCTTAAGGCGATTCAAGGTGATATCAGTCAAAGAAATTTTTGGGATTGCCATTAAAGGACCTCCCACCAAGAGGTATCCTGGGGTGAGAGCCTCAAAATCATTTGGGTCATTAGAAAGTGGACAAAGTTGGCGTGAATTTTTGTAACAATAATCGCAAGTTGCTCGAACGTGAAATGTTGATCCATCGTCAAACGTAACAAATGTTTTTTTATTGCCTTCACTCCAGCTTCCAGAGACCACCAACATTTGAACCAAGGGTTCGTCAGGCCAGGCCTTGGGAGGTTGTTGCAACCAAGATGGCCCCTTCCACCAATGATCCAAATTGACAATATCTTTTGGGAGTAAGCCACGTGAAGCTGGGTCGCTTGTATTGTCTTGATTGTAGACATGTCTCCAAAAAGATCTAGGGAACAACAAATTAATTTCTGCGATTCGATGAGCAGCAAAGATCTTGAGACTCGTCGGCTCCCTGGCTAACCAAGAGAGTACTATCGTGGTCAGTCAAAATACGCATAGAGTGGGAAGGACGTCTTGACAAATTTTTTGAATGCATCCAAAGTACTGACCAAAAGTAAGGCTCCAGATAGCTCCAACCGGGGGGGAATCTTGAGGGATTGGAGGGGAGCAACCTTAGTGCGAGCTTGGAGAGAGAAAAAGACGTCCAATTCTTCACAAATTTTTATTTCGGCGCTAAGTGCTTTCGAAGACTATTGTCTCCATCTTCAGAGCTACTTTCATGCGCTCATTGGGAAAGACAGCAAGTGGCTTTCGCAGGCAAGTGCAAGCCTTCAGTAAGCTGACCTTCGCCTTACTATAATTATCCATAGAGCGCACATAAATGGCGCACACATAGCCTGCCTCTGAGGCATCACAAAACCGGAGAAAATGGCAGAAATGTCTTTGGCAACATAATATAACGAGGTGTTCTAGTTTGGCTAAATAAAAACAATTTTAGAAGTGAATGAATCTCAGTGGTGTCGCAGATGATCAGGAATTGGCTCGTCCCAGTCTACGGACGAACTTGATTTTGTACTGGCTTGCAAAGGGGCTCTTGAATGCTCCTTTGACGACTCCCGCTCATCCTTTTTGTCTATTGGTGTGTGGCTCATTTTAAAAACCTCAGTAGGGAGCTAGGGTAGGTTTGGAGACTGTGAAATAAATCGAAGTGTGATGACGAGATCGAGAAGTTTTGTAATTAGTTGTCTATGCCCCGAACAAAGGAAATAATAATGAAGCTTAAGTCTTTTCACCCTTTTCAAACCTTTTACTGGGCGTTAACTTCGCAAATTTAGGACAATGTACTACTACTAATCGATGAATTTTAAAACAGAAAGGACATTGATCTGACTGGCCTGAAGTTACAAATGATTGGACCTTTGAGGATCAAACTTGATTTGGTTTTGGCTTCAATTCCAAACCCCCGACAAGCCTAACAGAATATTTCTAGGAACCTATAGCCTACTTCCTATATTTTCCTAACTCTTTCTAGGAATTCTTCAAATACTCAGCATTCCAGTTCTACACTTCCAACATAAATATAAAACATTTAAGTGTCCGTTTCATCAAAGAATTAATTCCGAACCGCTTCTCCAACTTTCTTCCCAAATAATCCCAGAACTGAAATAGTAATCTTTAACCAAGATAAAATCACTCAGCTTTCTCAAAAAGACACAGTAAATATAAATAACGGTGGCCTCCAGACCTTCCAGTGCTAGATATTTAAAATATGAATCATTGGGACTAAAATTAAAGAACATTTTTTAGCAAGGAATACTTGTTAACTTAACGCTATAAGTACAAAAATGATTATATACTTACAGGTTTGTATACTTTGGATTTACCGGTGGACGGATGACATTGTGGGCATTTAAGCGAAGACTTGGGTTTTTTTTAAATATATTTTTAAAATTAAATAGCATCAAACATTAATTCACACACAACTAAAAAGGACGGTAGAAAAACTAAAAAAAAAACGATGCTGTAAAACAATTTTCCAAATTCCACGTTGAATGGGTTTTGAAAAGTAATGCTGAGGTCGTAATAATAGTCTCCACAATCGGATCTAAAATAAACAACCTTGAACAGAAACAGAAAATTAACCCCGAAAAACAAGCCATAAAAAAAATGTTAATTTTCTTAAAGAGAAATAAAGAGAAGAATTTCTCTGGACTTGGGATCAAAGTCAAGTGCCTGTGAAAACTATTAAGATTGGAGAAACGGAAATAGTCCAATTTACTCAGTGCATTATTATGGATATGCTAGGCATAATTAAGAAATATATGAGTAATAACTTTTATTAATGAGGGTTTGAAATATTGACCAACAATTTTCAAATTGCACAAAATCTCCCCTATAGGAAGGCAGAGTACGGACAGGGACCAAGAACCAAGACTTAGATTTGCTAAAATGTCCGCCATTATTATCTGTCAGATATAAAAATATTAAATAATCAATCTTTTTTATAAAGTATTCTACAATTGTTGTTCTGGATATTTTTCTCTGCCTCGAATATGAATGAAGTTATTTGTATTTTTGACTTTTATAAGACTCGCTCTGACTTTTAGGACTTGCGCTATATCACTAAACATCTCACTTCCAACTTAAATTTCAAATATTGTTTACATAGGGTACTTGCTAAGTGAGACGTGAAGAATAAAACTTGAAAAAGAATTGCCTCTTTCACCTATAATGATAAGTAAACAAATATTTACTTCCTATCTTGATCGCGGGTGCATCACTTGTATTTTACTTGATTGAGAATTATTTTTTCATTAATTTCGTTTATTTTGGGTTATAAGTGTTGATTTAAAACCTCATTACGTTTCCTTACAACTTTTTTAGCAGATTTCCTTTAAGGGAAATCAGCTATTGAGGTTGTACTCATGTTTTTTCATAAATTTGATTAATTGGTGTATCGGGGCAACTAAATGAATTTGAGAAGCTTAAATAAAGACATTGACTTCAGTGGTCCTTGTCCAAGAGTGTTCCTTGTCGATTAGTTCCTTCACTAGAATGCTCTCTTCATTCTTTGTTTTCGTCTTATAAAAAATATTATATTCAAAGTATTGAAGTAATAAATGCATGTTTAAATTTCTTTCCGACCCATTTCATTTTTCAAAATAAAAGACTGTAAAGAAATTTTTTTAGATTATGAACAAGAAACAGCTTCACTTAAATGTTTTCAACTAAAACTAATGCTGTTCGGAAACTTTTGTTGAGTTTTAAAAGTCCGTCACGCAGGGGCTGCGTAAACTAAGCAGATTTCCCACGTGTAGTTTTACAATAGAGAAATTTCACGAGAGCCGAAGAGTTAAGAAAACGGCCGACCTAGCTTTTGGCGGGAAACTCACTCCGTTATCCACCCCGATTTCATAAAATTGCAAATATCTCCGTTAATATACAAGATAAAGAATAAATGTATATAACAATATTTATAGTAAATTAAATTTGCAATAAGATTGATTCTATACAATTTTTCGATCCGACGTATAGTAACGGAAATATTTCAAATTTTAGAAAATCCTCCCCTCTAAACCCCCCCTCCCACTGTTCCGATTTCAGCCATTAACGAACTTGATCTTTCTTTTTACATAAAACGACTAAATATCCAGTTTGTTAACGATCAAACAAAAATTGCGACCGCTAGAGCAGTAACAGACAAATATATATATATATATATATATATATATATATATATATATATATATATATATACAGTTTTGAACGGACCTCATTTTCTTCAGCTACTAAGTCGGATCGATGGACAGTTGAAGAAAAATGTCGAAAATTCCATCAAGAGTACAACCTCAATAGCTGATTTCCCTTAAGGGAAATCTGCTAAAATGAATTTTAAAATTATAAATAAAACATGTTTCAGCTGATTTCAGGCTTTAAATGTATTTAATTTTATTGCATATGTCTTTCTCTTTATTTAACCTCATACGCCTATATTTTCCGATTTATTTAAATTCATTATATGTATATTTATTAGTATTTAATCTTATTATATATAATACTGTCCGAAAATATAAATCTGTTAAAAAATAAATTAAAGTACTTCATGTCTGAAGGATTTATTTATACTCGAGGCGAATACTGTCAAAAATATTCAATTATTCAATGAATTACAAAATAATTTTCATACAAAAAAGGTCAAAATATAATTTATGACAAGGTGGGAAACATTTCCTCATCGTATATAAAGCATATCATCGTTTAATAAATTCAAGAATATTAAAAAAGTATGTAAATAAATAAGAATAGTTATTTATTATACAAGTGACAAAAGTAGATCATTTTACAACTCGAGTGAAACGTAGTGTGGTAATTTCACGAGAGTTGTAAATTTTACTTTCGTCACGAGTGTAATATTAAATTTTTTCTGTAATCGTGTAATACATGATCAGATCTAACCAGAATATGAACAAAATTAGGATGTTGTGAAGATTATGGTATGTTGTTGGTAGGTAATAAGCATGGTTGTGAAAGGTTATAAGCATAGTTATAAAACAACTAGTGATGATTGTGAAGTAGTGCAGTTATAAACAAGTGCAGGTTATAAACAAGGAAGGTAATTATTATTATATTTTAAAATATATTGATTATTTCCACCAATAATTCATTCACATTTCAATTTATTTTGTTAAAATAAATTCTTACAATGTTAAGAAACATTTATAACCATTTAATTTCCAACTTTATTATTTTTTTAATTTATACTTATTACTAATTAAGAAGGCAATTCACTTTCTTCACTTGTGAAGAAAGTGATTACTTTCTTCACTCTATTACAAAATGTTTCACTTTCTTCACTCATTTCAGTTTAGTAAGGTTGCCATTATTCAACGATTACAGAAAAATGCATATTATGTATTTAGAGAGGTATTTTGATTGTGAATTTATTATATATAATTATTAAAATTGTAGATTTTATAAAATGTATTCATGGAGTTTGAGTTAACTTTATAACGAATGTATTATATAAGAATAAATGCTATTTAATAATGTATAATGAAATTAATTGACGTAATGTTAGTAAGTTATTTGACGTCCCTACTGAGTTATGTTAACATTTTTCTCATCGTTTATAAAGTATATTATACTTTAATAAATTTAAGAGTAATAAAAAGAAGTTTTAATAAATTAAAAATGCATCTTATGTATTCAAAGTGACATTAAGATTGTTAACGAAGTTGTCTTATTATATATAATTATTTAATTGATAGATTTATAAAATGTATTCATGGATTAAGTTATTTGACGTTCCTACTGAGTTATGTTAGAAACTTTCTCATGGTTTATAAAGTATATCATACTTAAATAAAGTTAAGAGTAATAAAAAAAAGTATTAATAAATTCAAAATGCATCTTATGTATTCAAAGTGACATTAATATTGTTAACGAAGTTGTTTTATTATATATAATTATTTAATTGATAGATTTATCAAATGTATTCATGGAGTTAACTTTATAACGAATGTATTATATAAGAATAAATGCTATTTAATAATGTATAATGAAATTAATTGACGTAATGTTAGTAAGTTATTTGACGTTCCTACTGAGTTATGCTAACATTTTTCTCATCGTTTATAAAGTATATTATACTTTAATAAATTTAAGAGTAATAAAAAGATGTTTGGTAATTCTGAGCTATTATCCGGTTAACTTCAATTCCCTCCATACTGTAATATTACATTAGTGTAGTGCTGAATATTAATATTCAGTCTTAATTATGTGTCGGAAAACGAAAATATATTAATAAACTTACTTTAGTAGTCGTCTGGCTCACTATCGGTATCTGGCTCATGAACGACGCGAGGTTGCTCGTCCTCGCCATTGTAGATCTGACCAATCGCCCTAAAAATGTGATGTACTCTTGTTTTGTACTAAAGTTAGAACAAGAAAACCCCCTCCCTCGGTTTTAACCACCGATGGCGTATTTTGGAAATTTGAGTGTTACAAAATTTATCTCGCGTCGTTCATGAGCCAGATACCGATAGTGAGCCAGACGACTACTAAATTAAGTTTATTAATATATTTTCGTTTTCCGACACATAATTAGGACTGAATATTAATATTCAGCACTACACTAATGTAATATTACAGTATGGAGGGAATTGAAGTTAACCGGATAATAGCTCAGAATTACCAGATGTTTTAATAAATTAAAAATGCATCTTATGTATTCCAAGTGACATTAAGATTGTTAACAAAATTAATTTATCACGTATAGTTATTAGATTGGTATATTTTATAGCATGTGTTCATGGAGTTTGAGTTAACTTTATAACGAATGTATTATATAAGAATAAATGCTATTTAATAATGTATAATGAAATTAATTGACGTAATGTTAGTAAGTTATTTGACGTTCCTACTGAGTTATGTTAACATTTTTCTCATCGTTTATAAAGTATATTATACTTTAATAAATTTAAGAGTAATAAAAAGAAGTTTTAATAAATTAAAAATGCATTTTATGTATTTAGAGCGGTATTAAGATTGTTAACGAAGTTGTTTTGTTATATATAATTATTAAATTGATAGATTGGTATTTGAGCTAACCTTATAACGAATGTATTATATATGGGTAAATGTTATGTAATATTAGTAAGTTTTTGTATAGAAAATAAAAATGTTTAACGTATTATGTCATTGTGCTAGTAATATTTGATAATAAATAGGTTTGATTTGATTTTGGTTTGGGCGGAGTGCTGGGGTTACGTCATGGTTCCTAGAGGAGGAGCATAGAGATAAATATAAGCCTGACTCAGGTCAGTCTCATCGCTGCCTCTCCTATCGCCAGGCACATATACCTACATTTCAGCTTTCAATTATATCTGTGTGCCAATAAAAGGCGGAGGCTTATTTTATGTCATTTGACAGTTTAATGAGCGTATTTAGTTTCGATTTGTCGGTTCTAAGAGGGCGTGCCTGTATATCGGGTAGTTAGTTGATCCGAAGCTAGTGGGGAGTAGGGGAGTGTGACCGTCTGTTTAGCCAGTGATGGGCGGCAAGAGGTACTAGTGGTTGTCAACGATTCTTTCCGCTGTTTATGTTGGTCGTAAATCATTTATTTTTTTTTTTTCTCCATTTCTCCCAATCCGTTTTATAGCCAGTATAAAATGAGAGGCGTAGCCCCGAGTCGCAAGTAGTTATAGCTGTGTCTGTTTAGAAGCCCGGACTAGCCTAGTTTGATAGTGGCCGTGTTTTCAGTTTACAGCCTACCCTTCCCCCATGAGCTGGCCATATAGAACTCGGTTAATTGATTCGAGAGTATAGTTATTTCGACAAAGGCAGTTATCTGAGCCGGCCAATTCCAGCAGATCACCGAATAAGGGCCGTCGTGGGTGTGTGTCTCATTAGTCGAATTGAACCTCCCCATATCACACAACTCTTTATAATAATCTCATTATTATATTTTTAGGCCTTTTTTAAGTTATCTCACTCTTTTAAAATGATGACAACATTTGGTAAAATGAGCCCTTTCATCCCTCTTATGATTTTAATAATGGCTGGAGAAGTGATATCACTATGTAAGTATTCATTTATATAAATATTTTTATCGCTACCTCACCAATTTATTTCTCTTTTGCAATATTAGATTTAAGCCGCTAACATCTTCAAAAACTCAGATATCCAAGCAACTCCGTCAGGACAATGATTGACATCTTAAACAAATTTAAACTTAGTGAGGGAACCGAAGTAGATATCTGTGCTGCTAACATTGACCCGGTTTAGATAGATTCCAAAACAACCATCCAAAAATAGCTCGGTTAACAAACAAAACTTTCAAGCTCAAACATTGCTTTAATTTTCAATTTCCTCAACACTCCAAATAACTTCAGAATCGCAATACACACTCTTTCATTGCACAATTTACCATATCTAAAACTTATTTTCATTCAGTTTTATCTCTGCGATTTGTATGATTGATATTATCCCTAAAAAAAAAACTTGTTACAATTACAGTCGAGTCGATTTATTTGTCATCTTTTTTTATTATTTCTAAACAAAACATTCTAGGTTCATTTATCAAAGTTTGACTGCTGATGAATTTGTTCTACTTATAGGACGTTCTACTTGTCAATATCATTAATTATTACTGAATTCTTGAATGGGTCAAATTTGTGTCATGCTGATGTTCTCATTTATTTGACTAATACTTGATGAAATCAAGCCATTTGTTGACACTTTACTTATAAAAAAATAAATAAATACATGTGTCTGAATTAGCTTCAAAATTAATGTTATATAATAAAACAATACAGTTGACTCATAATCCAAACTACTCGATCAGTTGCTTTGTTTATTTGCTTTTGACAATTATCTCTTATCAAACACTTATTTGGTTCAAAGTGATAAAAGAGTTGCAACCTCCTTGTTTATATTTGTATTTGTTGTCTATAAATATTTAGTGAAGTTCAATGAAATGTCTCCTAAGGTCGTTTACACCTAGCTCATTCAACGACTACTTTCTTTATAATAAATTTTAGCTCATTTATGTTATACACTTATTTAATATTTGTTCTGTGTTGCAATTATTAATTTATTGGGCAAAATAAAGCGCTATTTGTCGTATAATGATGAAATATACATTGAAGTCTATTAAATATTTTAAAAAATAGATTTAATGCATTGCATCATGTTGTACAGAGAAATTTAACTCCGAATATCATAATGAGTAAAACAGAGTTATATCTGTTCTGTTAATTTTATACCTCTTTTGAGGCTTAAAATGATAATTTAATGAGTAAATTTAGAATCTGAATCGTGCAACAATGAAAAAGTTTTAAATTCATTTATGGCTTTAATAATAGAATTATATGTGAATTAGAAATGCTCTAAGTTTTATAGAAACAAGCAAGTAATAAACACCCGTTTATATTATAACTAAACTTGGAAAGTATTTAAAACTAAATTCGTTATCATGAATAAAGAGACACAATTGTTAAAATTATATCCCCCTTTTGCTTTTCTGTCAGGAAAATACCATTATCTTAAATCCCATAATCTTGGTGTGGAAAAGGATTTTTTAAAAAGGGAAATATGGTTAACTGTAACTCTTTGTATTATTTATGCTTTGCAAAAAAAAAAAATGAATTTCTCCACCCGAAAATAGTGTATTTATTATTATAATTTTTTTTAATTTTTCGAATCTGTCTCAAGAGGATGAACAAAATGGGCTTGAGATGTTCCAGGCAGAGGAAATGTCTCATCAACTTATCATCTAATGACTCATCTTCTTAACAGTCACCTTACCCTCCCTTCCTCTGCCCCTTCTCTTCTCACTTACTCATTCTTACTCCCTTCTATATATATACATACATACACATATGTGTGTGTGTATGTATATATATATATATATATATATATATATATATATTATTGGCTCTACTCTTATGTTTATTATTATTTTATTATTAATTTTATATAACAATATCAAAAAATGGTCAAAACATTGTTATTTTAAGTATAAAGTATGCCTATATTTATCAATTCATTGTTTCATTTAGGCCAAAAATAATTAAAATTTATGCATATATAAACAGACCTGGCAGTATTTCAAATAAAATATCTCAAACTACAAAATACGTTGTAATTGTATTTTTTGCTTAAATACAAACAATTTATTTGTATTTCACTTTCTTAAAATATAAAATATTATGGTATTTCGTGTTTTACATTAACAAAATTAAATGCTTTCACCTCTCAATGTATTTGTATGTAGGCAATGATTGCTAGTACTTTTTGGACAATCGTATCTTGGTGACAGCAGTTTAGCAGATTTCCTTTTAGAAGGCATCAATATATTATACACATTTTGGGCAGAATTTTTTTTATTATGCATATATATATATATATATATATATATATATATATATATATATATATATATATATATATATATATATTATTTGCTCTACTCTTATCTTTATTAATTAATTTTATATAACAATATTCAAAAAATGCTCAAAACATTGTTATTTTAAGTATAAAGTATACCTATATTTATCAATTCATTGTTTCATTTAGGCCAAAAATAATTAAAATTTATGCATATATAAACAGACTTGGCAGTATTTCAAATAAAATATCTCAAACTACAAAATACGTTGTAATTGTATTTTTTTGCTTAAATACAAACAATTTATTTGTATTTCACTTTCTTAAAATATAAAATATTATGGTATTTCGTGTTTTACATTAACAAAATTAAATGCTTTCACCTCTCGAAGTATTTGTATGTAGGCAATGATTGCTAGTACTTTTTGGACAATTCCTATCTTGGTGACAGCAGTTTAGCAGATTTCCTTTTAGAAGGCATCAATATATTATACACATTTTGGGCAGAATTATTTTTATTATGCATATATATATATATATATATATATATATATTATTGGCTCTACTCTTATCTTTATTAATTAATGTTATATAACAATATTCAAAAAATGCTCAAAAAAGTGTTATTTTAAGTATAAAGTATACCTATATTTATCAATTCATTGTTTCATTTAGGCCAAAAATAATTAAAATTTATGCATATATAAACAGACCTGGCAGTATTTCAAATAAAATATCTCAAACTACAAAATACGTTGTAATTGTATTTTTTGCTTAAATACAAACAATTTATTTGTATTTCACTTTCTTAAAATATAAAATATTATGGTATTTCGTGTTTTACATTAACAAAATTAAATGCTTTCACCTCTCGAAGTATTTGTATGTAGGCAATGATTGCTAGTACTTTTTGGACAATTCGTATCTTGGTGACAGCAGTTTAGCAGATTTCCTTTAAGAAGGCATCAATATATTATAGACATTTTGGGCAGAATTTTTTTTTATTATGCATATATATATATATATATATATATATATATATATATATATATATATATATATATATATATATATATATTATTGGCTCTACTCTTATCTTTATTAATTAATTTTATATAACAATATTCAAAAAATGCTCAAAACATTGTTATTTTAAGTATAAAGTATACCTATATTTATCAATTCATTGTTTCATTTAGGCCAAAAATAATTAAAATTTATGCATATATAAACAGACCTGGCAGTATTTCAAATAAAATATCTCAAACTACAAAATACGTTGTAATTGTATTTTTTGCTTAAATACAAACAATTTATTTGTATTTCACTTTCTTAAAATATAAAATATTATGGTATTTCGTGTTTTACATTAACAAAATTAAATGCTTTCACCTCTCGAAGTATTTGTATGTAGGCAATGATTGCTAGTACTTTTTGGACAATTCCTATCTTGGTGACAGCAGTTTAGCAGATTTCCTTTAAGAAGGCATCAATATATTATACACATTTTGGGCATAATTTTTTTTATTATGCATATATACATAAATATATATATATATATATATATATATATATATATATATATATATATATTTATATATCTTTTTTTTTTGTGAAACTTCTGGGTCAAACACCACATTTTAAAAATGCTTCTATGCAAAGCATCTTTATTTTAAGTATAAAGTGTGCCTATATTAATCAATTCATCGTTTCACTTAGGTCAAAAATAATTATAATTTAGACATATGAACAGACCTCGCAGTATTTCAAATTATTTATTTTAAATACAAACTACAATACGATATTTTTTTTATATTTTACATCTTAAACTACAAAATACGTTGTAATTGTATTTTTTTGTTTACATGTGACAAATTTATTTGTATTTCACTTTCTTAAAATATGAAATATTATCATATTTTGTGTTTTACATAAACAAAATTAAATAGTTTCAGCTCTCGAAGTATTTGTCTGCATTGTCGAAGTGTTTGTTGTCTATTTGTAGGGAATGGTAGCACTTCTCGGAAAATTTGTATCTTGGTGACAACAGTTTAGCAGATTTCTCTTAAGGGGAATTATCAATATTTTATAGAAATGTTGGTCGAAATTATTTTTATTATATATATATATATATATATATATATATATATATATATATATATATATATATTATTGAATCTACTATTGCGTTTATTTTATTAATTTTATATAACAATATTCAAAAAATGCTTTTGTACAAAACATCTTTATTTTAAGTATAAAGTATGCCTATATTTATGAATTCATCATTTCATTTTGCCCTAAAATAATTAAAATTCATACATATAAACATACCTGGCAGTATTTCAAATAAAGTATTTTAAAATACAATAAAATGTTTTTTTTTTTAAATATTTTTTGTATTTCACTTTCTTAAAATATAAAATATAATCTTATTTTGTGTTTTACATAAACAAAATTAAATACTGTCACCTCTCAAAGTATTTGTCTGCCTTGTAGAAGTGTTTGTAGCACTTTTTGGTTTGTCGTGACGGCAGTTTAGCAGATTTCCCTTAAGGGGAATCATCAATATTTTTGAGAAATTTTGGACGAAATTATTTTTGTTTTAGAAATATATATAGATATATATATATATATATATATATATATATATATATATATATATATCTTCTTTTCTTGTGAACCTTCTGGGTCAAACACCACACTTAAAAAATTATTCAAATTATCTTTATTTTCCAAATATCCCCAACACATCCAGAGATTGTATTCCTTTTCAAGGGGGAAAGTGTTTATTGTAAAAATATTTACTTTAAATTAATTTGATATATATGTGTGGGTGTGTGCGTGCATGTTAACATATTTTTTTTAACAAATCTCCAAATATAAACCTACTGAAAATCTAGTCATATAAAATTTTATTCTTTAAAAAAAATTAAATATGTAAATAAAAAAGGTGTGTTTTGTGTTTTTTTAGGTTATTCATAGGTTGTGTTTTTAACAATATTCCAGTTATGATTTACACATTTAATATACAGTTATTTTTCTTCTAATTTATGTTGTGTTTAAATAATCTTAGGCACTTCAATTTATTGCTTTGATGAACAAACTTGAAATGGCCCAATGATATTTTTGTGAAATAAAGATGTTTGACCCGGAAGGCTCACAAATAAAGAAGTATATTAATAAGAAGTCTCATTGGGCAAGAAGAAATATATATATAATAGTGTTGTTGTTTTCGACCAGGTTTTATATATATATATATATATATATATATATATATATATATATATTTATATGGTGTTGTTGTTTTTTGGAGTTTTGTAGGGAAGTTGGAGGAATGTAAACAGAGGTACAACAGTCATGTACAATAGTTTTTAAGTATCTTTAGTCTTGCCCTGAAGAAGAGAAAATAAATATTCTCAAAATATTGGAATGAACTAAGATTTTTTCACCAACACTGACCATAACTCCAAAAACCAACAACACCATATATATATATATATATATATATATATATATATATATATATATATAGAGAGAGAGAGAGAGAGAGAGAGATGTACATACATACATTTATTCATTCATACATATATAAATAAATAGTTATTATTTTTGGAGAGTATGATCCTATTCAAAATAGAGCCTATAGACATATTCTTTTTATTAAGAAAAAAAATTCAAAAGTCAAATGAGTTTGTCATTCACTTGGTGACTTATTAATTCTGACGGCTTGCTTTATTGATTTCATATGGGCACTCATCATTTGCGCTGTGTTTGGAGAATAAATGATCTTCAGGTCTCACAAAGTCAGTTTTGCCCATGTTATCAATCCACTTAAAATAAAAAAAATTATATAGTTTTCCCTATATTTATCAATAACTAATTTCATTAAGGCCAAGAATAATTTAAATTTTTTTTTTTACAGTTCATTTACAAATATATATTTATTAATGCTTTTTATGCAGGCCTGGGCAAAAAGCATTTGAAATATTATTTTAAAATGTAGTATTGTATGTTATAAACATACTACAATGTACATTTTTTTTAAATACAGTGTATTTCCAATACAAAACAGACCAATTATTTCAAATATAATATACAAAAAGTTTTTTGTATCTTTTGAAATACAAATACAAAATACATTTTCTCATGTTGATCTTTACTAATTGCTGAGCAAGAAACTTATTTTCAAGCAGATTTCCCTCGAGGGAAATTATTGATTTTCAGAAGATTTTTTTCAAATTTAAAGATTTATATCTTGCTCAGTAGATGACAAAAATGCTGTCCTTTAAAATATTTATACATATATAACAAGCAAACAAACAAAAGTTACAGTTACTACTAGAGTTTTAAAGGCAAGTGTGTGCCCACGCACACGCATACACTCGCTGGAAAGTCCAGCAAAATTTTTGAAAATTTTCAAAAATCGCATTATCAGTGCAACATCAATCGGTGGTTTGATTATTTTTTAATTGAGAGAAAAGATTTTCTCAATTTGAAAAGTAATTCGGTAATAATAATATTCAATCCGAAATTTCTATTACATATAGAAATGCTGATTCCCTTTAAGGGAAATCTGCTAAACTGTCGACAACATGATATGGAATTGTCCAAAATGTCCTTGTAAACATTTCTTTTAGAGAAGTACTTCCAGAGGTGAAAGTATTTTAAGATGTAACATACAAAAAAGTGTATTTTATTTTATATTTTAAAATACATTATTTGACATTACTGCTGCGTCTGTTTTTATTTACATATTTTAATTATAAATGAAAAGAGGAATATATAAATATAAGCATACTTTCCATAAAAATGTTATGGTGAGATAAACGACCTTTATAGATTCACTTCACAGATAATATAGCACAAGGCCAAAATAAATGAAAATTTAATTGATTAATACAAATATGAGTCAGGCAGTTAAATGATTGAACAAATATTTGATTTTTTTTTTTTTTGTGTAAATTACATTTAATTTTTTCAAAGAACAATTTTTATATTAAAATTTTCGAATAATTCCAAAACCAAAATGCAATGGTATGTTGGATCTATTCCGGCACGTATGTAATTTTTAATTTTAAACTAAAAATAAAAATTTTAACTTATTTTTTTTCCCAACAAATTGGCACTGCATTGAATTATGTAACGAAATAAATAAAAAATCACATTTTGTTGTAATTCACTTTGGTTGATTCTTAATTTGACTAATATTTTTGTCTACGTTTGTTTTTTTATCTTGTTGAAAATAAGTACGCACTATATACCAATGCAAATGGTAACCAGCTTAAATAAAAATGGTTAATAAATGGAAAAATTGTTTGCTTATAACTTATTTAAAAAATGTTTGTGATAACTTACTACAAAACTTTTATTCCAATATTTAAAAAATAAAGGTGATGAGAAAATGTTTTTGAAAAAGTCTGAAACATAACGATATTGATGAATTTTTGTGAAAATATTTGGTTTTAAAGTCTTAAAATGTAATGAAGTATAATGCAACAATTAATTTGGCTAATATGTTTAATTTTGTTTTGATGTATTTTCAGACCAGTCGCCACCTCGTATTGTAAAACAACCTCCGACCGACGAATTGCTGTTTCAAGTGCACAAACCATCGGAAAACATCAATGAGAAACCATTTGTTATTGAATGTGAAGCAGAGGGAGAACCTGCTCCTAAGTATGCACAATTTCTTTTACTATTAATAATGGCATTTAAAAATCTGCCAGCACCTTTAGCTAAGGACTCATTATTTTAATTTCTTACACATCGCATTTTTATATTTGAAAATTATATCCCCTAAAATCATTAAATGCAGAAAAGAGTGGCTGTGCAAACAGTCAATTTGAGAAAACATTCTTGAAATCATTGCCAAAAAACGCCTTTTTGACAATTTTTCTTTCTTTAAGTGGCAGAAAGCCATATTATAAATATTAATTTACATCCAACAGTTTCATGTAATATTTTTAAATATATATGATATCTTTTTTTCTTTTAATTTGAGTAGATTATAAAATGCACAGGGTCATTCAAAAAGAATTAACTGATTTCATAGCTTTATGATGCTTTACACCAGCATCGCAGAGGAACACGTGATGCGATGCTGGAAATGGAATATGATGATGATGATGACACCATAAAACTTCAACACCGGTTAAATACGTGTGTCTTTATTGCAATCTTGTATTACTGTCTGTTAATAAGATATAGCTCAATGAAATTGGTTCATTCTTTTTGAAAGACCCGGTATAATGTGAAATTTTTGAAATGTTTTTTATTTATAATTATACCCATTGGCACTTAAAATAATTTTGTTTAACTTAATTTGGGAAAATATGAATATTTAATTTATTACGTAAATAATTTTACACACAATGATGGGCGCGCTTTACTTTGTAGACACAAGAATTACATCTTTTGCTTGCCGGTGCAAACATGCCTCAGCATGTTTTTTCCAATTCTTAACCCTTTAGTCCAAGCTCAGTGCAAACTGGAATTCGGATAGAACTTACAGTCGTTAGAGACAAAAATGATTGAAGGTTTCAGCCACTCTCAAATTTTTTATTATCTTAGCAATTTAGTTTTCTTCCCAGACTTCGTACCTGTATAGGCTATTCATATTGGTTTGGAAAATGTCAAGGTTGCAAATATCAACCTGCAATTTCAGGAATGTTAATGAAAAAAAAAATTATAATATACTTGGAATTATATTTTAGTTTTTTTTTAATGGATTCTGCAATGTTCATAATTCCTAGTTTATGAATAATTTGATTGTATTTTATTTTTCTTTGTAGTTGTGTATGAATACTGCAGGAGACATATATCTATCCGTAATTCATATGAACCTTTAATAGTGTGTATCTTTTCTAAGAAATTGTTCAGCATTTATTTGGTTATTGTCATAATTCTCTGTGATTATAACACTAGTAATCATCAATCACTGCAAAAGATACCTATTTTCTTGGTACAAATCGAAGCAAATACAAACTTCAAACCTTTTAAATGATATGAAGACTCTGTGTCTCAATGTACTATTTGTAATTTGTATGAAATTATGCAATCCTTTATGTTTTAATGATTTTAAGAATCCATTTACATGGACTTATTTAAGAAGAATTGAAGCTAGGTTTCTAGATGAATTGCTATTTTCATACTTAATTTTATACACAATAAAATACATTTTTGTTCATCTGATATTTAGGTTGGCGTGATATTTAGTCTTCTTATAGCTTCTAATAATAAAATTTACATAGAAGAAAAGAGCTTTTGTTGGTGACCCTTTAAAGTACAAAGAATTATTGTTATATTTTTTTATTAATTCAAATATTTTTTTATATTTTAGGTATCGATGGATCAAAAATGGTAAAAACTTTGATTGGCAAGCTTATGATGATCGTATTTCTCAACAGCCTGGTAGAGGCACTTTAGTTATTAGTTCTCCTCGTGATGAAGATTTAGGTATGTTAACCTAGATTTAATGAATATTTTAAGTCCTTGATAACATAATACTCTGATTTAACCACATTTTCTTTTTTAATAGTTTAGAGTAATGAAGTTTTCATGGCTCTTCCTCATTCTTCTGATATTCCCCAGCTTTTTTTTGAATGATGTAAATCTCATAGATTGTTAGATATTTGAAAAATAATTGTCACATTTATCTTACATTACTAATTAATTTCATTGTATTTCATAACATAACATGATTCATTTATAACTTAATCACTGCTAGGCTCTAAATATTTTTTATGGGGTTGTATTTTAATGAGGACAATTGACAGGGGTACATTTCTAGTAAAATTAAGAAAAAAAAAAACAAATTTGAGGGTCTGGGAGTGTTCAAATTTAATTTATCCTCTGCAAGTATAAACATATTCTAGTCATCAGGTTTTTTTTTTTTTTTTTTTTTTTTTTTTTAATATGGAAATATAATGCCCCTGATTCCCCAACGTTCCCCATCACTTGACATTATATTAAGAATTACCACCTAATTAAACAGGTATTAACGAAACTAGGTTCTTGAAATTAACAAAAGAATTGTATTTCAGGACAATACCAGTGCTTTGCCACCAATGATTGGGGTACTGCTACTTCTAATTCAGTATTTGTTCGTAAGGCTGAACTCAATTCATTTAAGGATGGTTCGCCAATGAACGTGAATGCTCAAGAAGGGGAGCCCTTCAAACTGACTTGTCAACCACCCGATGGTTGGCCTAAACCTTATGTTTATTGGCTGATACAAGTAAGTTTTTGTTTATTTATCAGTTGTTGTTTTGTTTTTTTTATTCAGCATATAAAATTTAATCTATTATAAAATATATAGCTGTAGTTTATTTTATTCTAAGGACAAAATTCAAAACCACAGATAATTATTTGTTTATGAAGATAAAGTCTGTGGAAGTACTTTTTAAGTTTCTCTTTTCAATACCATAATTAACTTTATTAGGTTTAGAAAAACCACAAACTCTTACATATACATTCAGAATTAATTAAATCGACTATTTACTAAACATACGTATATTGTTAAACTTATGCTAGAGTTGATGAGTGAATAAACTTCAATCTAAAAGAGTCATATTTTTTATATAAAATTCAGCCTATAAATATTATTTAATCGTTTATATAAAATCAAAAAGCTTATATAAAGATGGAGAGGAAAGTAATAATAAATATATGTATAAAATATGAAATTAATTATACCATCTCCTCCTGTTGTATATTTTATTTTCATATTTTTAGGTGCTTTCATGTTTTGCATCACTTATAAAATAATTTTATTGGTTTATTTTTATTTTTAAAAAGTGACAACCTTTAGATTGAAGTATGTTTTTGGTTTCTTTGTAATATCCTTTTAAATTGTTACATATATTATTTTGTTTTAGTATTAGTTTTATTTATAATAGCTAACAAACACGGTGATACAGCAGTCAATGAATGGCCAGCATCTACCAAACATGTACTTTTATTGGAGGAATTGATGTTGTTCCCTCTCTAGTTTGTAGTTTTCTGAACAAAAGTTCACTCCTTTTTTATTCATATAGCTCCTCAATTGCACCGATGGAATGGATAGAAGTCCATCAATGAAACTCGTTAATCGTACGGCTAATGAAAATGTTGTGTACTGCCTCTGGGATTCAAACTCAGACGACCAGCTTTGAGTCAGCACACTATCACTGAGCTACGTCCACTCTTCTATTTATAGTATTGAATATTTATTTTAGATATTTTGTAAGAGTTTTGGTTGCTTCTAGGCTTTGATAAAAGTAATGCAGTTTCTAAAATGTTGGTTATACATTGTTTTTATTTGTCTAATATAAAAATGAATTTATTGGTTTTAAAACTAAAAAGATGAAGAAATCCTTTTAAAGCTAAACTAACAAACACATGCTCTACAGTATTCTAGGACCTGGGCTTCTGCCACTTCCTTAAAGCATTCAGTGTGAACTGCAGCTAGAATCCTCCAATTTCAGATCCCTAACATCTGCATGCCCACAACAGTATTCTCCAGTGATTATTGCCTAGGGTCTCCTTCCCTTCTTTGGCCCAACCAGCTATCATGCTACATATTTCTGGACAGCCTAGTGAGCTCCATCATCTCGATTTGCCATAACCAACACGGTCTGTTCATTTTTCGATATCTAGCTCGCTATACGAGTCATACAGTTCAATGATACTTCAGATCCTCCATCTTTCTCAGGACTCTTCTATCTCAAACCAGGAAGCCTTTCCAGTTTCCTATAACTTATTGCTGTACATAACTGGAGCTGATGACTATTTTGTATATTTCCACTTTTGCTTTGCTGGAAAGAATTTTCTAAAGCAGAGAGCTTCTTGCAGGATGTAGGAACTTTAAATCTCTGCTACCATTCTGTTTTTTTAATATTTGCTTCCACGATATTGCTCTAAGTATTCCTCTCAGTTACAACTGTAAAATATGAGACATCAACTTAGGTTTTGACCAGATTGACAGAATGTCTCTGCCAGAGTCATCTTTGTCAATCTGATAAGTTTACTTGGGATTTCCAGTGACTGTAAAGCCTGTAGCAACTTTAGTTTGAAGAGGTAAGGCAGACCAACATCATAGTCATATGCCTTATGAAGCATTTGTCTAATAGGTGATCTATCTACGGCTTGTCGTCTTGAGAAATCCACTCTGGTACTCTCCTTACATCACCGCATCCCTCCAGTAACCTCTGGGGCTTTTTTTTTATAATCACCTGTCTTTCATATCATTCAGAAAAATCGCTTACACTGGTAGATTACAAGTCAGTGGTTTTTATTTTTTATAGAGATGAGAATATCCATTCCCCATGGTTAACCCTACTCTTGGCAGAGGTAGCATACATAGATCACTTTTAATAACACTAGGATTACCAGCAACACATTTCTGGCTGGGGCTTTGATAAATGCATTCTATGACAGAGCACTCTTGTGTGAATTCTAACCCCCATCCAAAGGGGAACCCTTTAAAAACATGTTTTATATATTTGCTATTTTGCATTAAGTAACTATTTAAGTAAGAGACATCCAAGTTGAGTAATGACTCCAAAATAATAATCCAGAGGATATTAATAATAACCTTTTTAACCATAATAATCACATTAAGTTTGAGCATTATTAAAAAAAAAATACATGATAATTAATGCTTTCATGGCCTGTAAGAAATTATTCTGAAATAAAAAAATTCAAGTATTTCTATTGCCTAGATATTCTTAGTTTGATCTTAACCTTTTTTTAATGTATTTCTTGAACAATTTTTTTTTATTATTTATAGTATTTACAAATTGATATCCATGAATTAAGAAATTAGTTATTTCTTTTGGCTAATAAATATATTTTGGGCAAAAGAATTGAAAAATGAGAACTGAATTGAAATATTTGCAACTCAAATCATTTAAATCTCTAGTTCCTAAAAGGGCTATTGTAAAAACTAAGATTTTCAAAGTGATATTTATCCATAATTAAAGCAATTACTTTAGTGGCAAATGTCTTGTTTAAATAGTATCTCTGCTAGTGTTGAAAATAATCTACTGTTTCCAACTACGAAACAGTAAAAAGAAATATGAAACTACCCTATCCAATGGCTACTAGCTTTTTGCTCCTCAAAACTCTTATCAAAAGTATTCAAAATTTTCCCTTTTCAATATTAGTTGAATCGTAAACAGTAAGATTTACAGGTAGAGACTTTTAGCTTAGTATTGTGTAGTATACAAAGAAATTATACTTACCTGTAGTATGTGATAGAAAAAAGAGGAAACAAAACGGTTTTATATACAATTTTTTTTATATTCTCTACTTAAAAAAATTGGAGGTCCTTGACAATTATGGTACAGTTTTAAAATAAAAAAGATAATTTTTTAAGTGTTTTTTTCCATTTGGTTATTTCTTTCTTAAATTAATTTATATGTGTTTATACTTCTATCAATAATACTTTATATTTATTCTTATTATATTAACTATGTTTTTTTTATAAAAAAAAATAAAAAAATTTGGTTTGATACGTAGTTATTATTTGTAATTACCAATCTATAGAAAAATTCAATGAAGTAAGAATTATTGGTTAACACTTAATAGAAAGTAACTATACTGGTTAAGTGTTTAGGATATGTAATATTATGTGATTGCAAGTTATATCTTATAGTATCTTTTCAACTTATATTTTTTGTGCCATGTAGGCTGCTGATGGAAGTATCAAAAGTATTAACAACTCTCGAATGACTGTCGACCCAGAAGGTAATTTGTGGTTTACTAACGTTACACGGTATGATACTAGTGAGGATTTCTCGTACGTCTGCGCTGTATCTTCAGTATTTAGGTAAAATGTTTTTATATTATTCAATGAAGTAGTGCCCAAAACAGCTCTGAAAGAAATATCTTTTATAATTGTATTTTTCACCTTTATTCTGGCTAAGAAAAGTTTTCATGTAAATCTTTTGTATCCCATGATACTTATTTTCATAATAAGAATCTGTTTTATAATTCCATATATTTAATGCTTTTATTATTTTTTATAAAATTTTAAAATCAAAATTATTCTTTTTTGTGTGTTACAATAGGAATGAATACAAATTGGGAAATAAAATTAGATTGAAAGTAATTCCAAGTGGAGCCTCAGCCGCACAGAATAAACACGAACCAGTTGTTCAGTATGTTTCAAGAAAAAATGAAGTTGCTCTTCGAGGCTCAAAAATTGAATTATACTGCATATATGGTGGGACGTAAGTAATTTGATTTTTAAATTATTTGGTGTTGCTACTTTTTTGGGGGGTTAATGCATTTTTCACAACCATATCTCAGTGCCTTTCTTTGGAAGTTTTATTGATGAATATTAGGAATTTTCTCAGAAGGCCACTGTTCCATAGGTCAACCTTTTCACTTGCTATTTTTGTAATTACATTAAAATTGTTGTAAAAAAGGAAACATTTAATTTTGTTTTTATCAGTTTTCTATAACAGTATTAATTTTTATAGGCCACTACCGCAAATTGTGTGGAGTAAAAATGGAGACACTATACATTTATCTGAGCGAGTAACACAGGGCAATTTTGGAAAAAGCTTGATTATTAATGCTGTCCAATTTGAAGATCAAGGATCTTATACTTGCGAAGCAAGTAATGGAGTAGGGGAAGCAAAATCTTATTCCATATATTTGAAAGTTCTTGGTAAATAACTCTTTGTAACATAATAATTTGTGTTTAGAGACATATCTCAATATATATAATACTTTGTGTGACTTTGAAAAATAATATTGTTATTTCTCCCTTAGCTGTTCCTTATTTCACTGTGGAACCTGAAATAATCAGTGCTGCAGAAGACGAAGTGGCAGAGCTACATTGTGCTGCTTCTGGAATACCAGAACCACAAATAAAATGGATACATAATGGTCTTCCAATTTCAGAAGCTCCTCCAAATCCTAGGCGTACAGTCACACCTGATTCCATTAGAATCGAAAGGCTTACTAAAAAAGACACCGGAAACTATGGCTGTAACGCTACTAACAGCTTGGGCTATGTGTATAAGGATGTCTACATCAATGTCCTAGGTAATTTATGAACATTATATTGTCATTTTTTGTACATGTAAATTATCTACCAGGAATTGCTGTCAGAATCGTGTATTTTTGCTTATTACGATATCGGATATTTTCATTTGTCACTTTTTTAATTATTAATGTCCACTTTATACTTTATGGCTGATTGGGGTGGGTTATTCTCAGGTAACAACCCTTTCTTACCAGAGTGAGACTAAGTATATTATTTAGTGAGTTTGTCACTAAATAAAGTCATATTGCCCATGCAGGAATTGAAAGTACAACTCTAGATTTATATTTTCAATTAGACATATTGAGTTTTCTGAAACTGAAATTTTCATTAGTCATTATGAAGTGGTCATCAAAATGACTGTAAAATCCATAGTAAGTTCAAATGGACTCATGCCAAAAACCACAATAGCAGGCACTAAGAATTTAAATCTGCCAATAGAAATTATAAAAGAAGCACAGCAAGGGGTACTTCTTGATACTGCAAGAATTGTGCGAAAATTTTTAAATTCCCCTTAACATATGTCACAATTACAAACTCCATATTGGTTGGATTTTCCCCTCAATGTGGATTTTACTCCAGTTTTTCTGAGTATAAACCTCCCCGAAATAATAATAATTTAATGAACACTTTATGAAAAATGCTAGTCACAACCAACAGCATTAAGAATTAGTCGCCTTCTCTGATTATTGAAATTATCTCATCTCTCAATACAAATATAATGCTTCTAATCCCCAATGATAAAAGATCTGATCATACCTTAAATGATAAACCTATTTTAGCACTTTTATTATTTTTCAATTTCCTCAATGTTATATTTCAGCTCTGAAACCTGATATTACGGAAGCACCAAAAGACAAAGAAGTCGTAGACGGTAAGACGGTTAAATTGACATGCCGAGTTTTTGGTGCACCTAAACCTGAAGTCAAATGGGTTAGGCAAGGAGTTGAGTTAACAGGCGGAAGGTATACTGTTCTTCCAGAAGGTGACTTAGAAATTAGGTAAAATACATTTAAATAATTTTGTATAAAAAGTAATGCTATTATAAAATTTTTTATTTTGATCTTATGTTCTACTTTTTCAGGGAGGTGAATTTCTTGGATGGTGGAAATTATACCTGTCATGCTTCAAATAAACTGGGATCTGTATCTAGTTCTGCGTCCCTTACTGTTAGAGGTAATGAATGTTAATCATTTCTTTTCCCCTGCAAAAAGTGTTTTGTGTTATCAAATGAAAAAAACGACTATCACTTCAGTGATTCTAGTTTTCAATAAGACCTGAGTCAGCCCATCAAATTTCCGATGAATGCTCTATATATTCTTATATGTGTTGGGCCTTGGTGGGAACTCTGGAGTTCCAAGATTGTGGATACTGAACGCATCCTCACATGTTTAATGTGTGAATGAGAGCTCATATCACTTTGAGTGTATATTCCCGTCAAGCGAAGTTCCCCATCTCTTGCTTTCTTCTGCAAGGATTGGTTATTAAATTCTCGGGTTAGCATAGCTCACTGGTAGTGAGAGCTGAAGTTGAGAAAAAGAGACTAATTAGTCCCATATAACCATTAATTATAGTCACTTATTATTATTTTATGCCCGTGCTAAACTAGTTCCTTTATATGCAATTTTTTTTACCTTTTATGTAAAAATAGCATCTATACCAGTATAAATACTTATTTTTTTTGGTAAATTTAGTTTGTTTTTTTGGGGGGGGGAAAAAGAATGATTGTTTTTTTGTTGTTGTTAGAGCACACAAGGATAACTGACGAGCCAGAGGACTATGAAGTTGCAGCTGGAAGTGCTGCGACATTCCGCTGTAATGCTGTATCAGATAGCTCTCTTAAACTTACAATTGACTGGATGAATAATGGGCAGCTGATTGATTTTGAATCTGAACCTCGTTTTATTAGATCTAATGACTATTCATTGACTATCACAAAAACAACTGAGTTAGATTCTGGGACATACACCTGTGTTGCTTCAACACCATTAGATGAGGCTACAGCACAAGCAACATTAACTGTACAAGGTAAGTGAACACTGCCTCATGCTGACCTATCATTCCTATTCTATTTTAGTTCTTATACAAAATTGTGTCTTTCCTACCTAACTGTTGTCATTTAAATTATTACAGTGATGTGACTTGAATTTTTTTTTTTTTTTACATTTTCAGCTTATTAATTTTCACAATTTATTCTGATTTCTTATGTTAAATTATTTCAGTACAAATTAATTATTTAACTTTTCTTTCCAGATGTACCAAATGCTCCAGAACTTATTGATGTGAAGTGTAATAACCGTGATGCATCAATTCGTTGGAAGTCATTAGGTGATAACCGTGCACCCATACTTCGATACTCCATTGATTACAATACATCTTTCACTCCAGATTCTTGGGAAAAAGCTAATGACAACGTTCCTGCAACAGACACCGCTTATACAGTATGAAAACTATTGATTTTGCTTGATTTTATTCATTTTGTTTTATTTATTTATTTGTCTCTTTTACATTAATCCCTAGTTTGTAAAATTAAATCTTACAAAAATGGGTCAATCACTTATAAAAATAAAGAAATTTATAATAGTTAATGGATGTTTATTAGAAAAAGTACTCCAGGAAAAAACATAAGATTCAATGAAATCTTATGTTTTTTCCTGAAGGCAAAGTACTTTAATTTTACTATGTGTTTTCTCATAATGCATTACTCAAACTTTCTGTCAAGAATCAATCCAGCCTGGTTTTTCATTGTTCTGCCAGAAGTAATTCAATAACATGTATATGCAGATAATTTAATCTGTAACTTAATTTAGGCTAACGTCTCGTGGCCAGACCTAAATCTATTTTTGTTCAATAACAAACAGACAACAGTGTTAATAAAGATAATATCTTTAATATAATATGTTAATAGACAATCAATATCAAATTTATATATTTCACTTGGAACAAAAATGAAACATTCTATATTTTCATTGTTATATATTTAAATCGTAATCAAATAATATTACTTCAACTGTTTAATGATATGTTTTATTTGATAAAAGTTTTAAGTCAATCAAAACAAAATTGTTTTTTTATCTACCGCATAATTATTATTATTTTCTTATTTAATTCTTTATAATATATGTTAGGTTCCTATGAGTCCATGGGCTAACTACACCTTTAGGGTAATTGCATGGAATAAAGTGGGTCCATCTCCACCCTCAGCCCATTCTGAAATGTGTACCACTCTACCTGATGTGCCTTACAAAAATCCAGATAATGTTGAAGGAAAAGGAACTCGACAAGACAATATGGTTATCAGCTGGACAGTACGTATTGCAAATTAGTATTTTACTATGCCCTACTCTAGTGTAATTTAGTATTTAGTGGAGATAATCATGAAAAAAATAGTTTCTGGGAAGATAAGGTAAGCTTAGTGTGAATTCGAAATATCACTTATATGGATGTATATCATAGCAAATGGTATACCACAAGGAAGTGTTTTAAGTTGTACAATATTTGCAGCCACCATTAACTCTATTTTTAGTATAATACCTAGACCAGTTAAAGCTTTCCTCTATGTTGACGATCTCGCCATTCTACTATGATTTAGGAGCTACTCTTCAGGATGAAGATGACAACCCTTCAGAATCAACAACCTTAAGTCATGGGAAGACAATAATAACCTTAATTTTTCGAATGAAAAAAAAAAACCAAATGTCTTATGTTTTTTAGATATCCTACTCAATCTCCAGATCTTTATATGTATGGCAACCTAATAAGTTTCCAGGATGAAGCAAATTTTTTGGCTTGATTTTGAACTGGAAATGAATGCGACTGAATCATATTAGATATGTACATGAAGAATGCTTCAACAAGCTTAAGATAATATATGTACTTGCCAAGATATTTTGAGGTACTGACTGCATGTGTATGCTTCTTTACAAACCTCATCCGGTCTAAGATGGACTAGAATTGTACTGCCTATTCAGCAGCAAAGAACAATCATCAGTGCATCATAGCAGGCTAAGACTACAATCATGAATTAATTGTATTAAACAACTTGATAGAGATACCCTGACAAAGAAAAAACCTTTTAACTATTTAAACATTCTCTCCGGCCTTAACAAATCTGCAAGTTTTCTTTGGGTACCAGCGAATTCTGGTATTCTAAGAAATGAAACAGCAGGCAAGGCAGTGAAAGAAGCAGCACACATAATGGGACCAATGCTGAACATATATGAGGCTAAAGACGTGAGTGTGTGGTTTAAAGCCAGAATTAAAACCCATTTGGAATCCATGTGGTCTGAAGTCCCCGATTCCAACAAACTTAAATCTATCAAAACCACAACAAATAAATGGAACAGCACCTTTAGGGGCACCCGGAGGAAAGAGGTAACAATAACTAGGCTTTAAATAATAAATAAGAACTTCACCCACGTACATCTAATAACAAAAGAATCCCGTCCAAATTACGAAACTTGCCAAGCTCCTTTAACTGTAAAACATATAATAGAAGAATGCCGAAAATGCAACAGGCATTTTGTAAAACTGTACCATAAAATATTAGAGGCATTAAAGGATTCAGCCGTGTCAGTTTTATTTATTATTAACTTAGTATTATTAACTTTTATTATATTCATTTAGACAAACCACGGATATGAGGAACGCTCAGATATTTAAGGAATATTTTCCATACTATATAAATAAAGTACAACCAAGGTGTACATGAAGGATTAAATATATTATTCTAACTACCCATTTACAGAGACCTTGGCAATCACCATCGATGTGGGCCACAAACCAAATAAAATAAATAAATAAATAGTCTAGCTGCATACTGTGGTTTTAATAATTAGTAAACAATGTTATAAATAAAGTAAGTAAATAAATTATAAATTGTACATACATTTGTAATGTAAATTCAAATTAATGTATTTCTATAAATGATCAGTAAAAATCAACTTAGATTCTTAGAGAGGCATATGGCATGATATAATAATTATAAATTGATATAACTGCCGCAAGCTCATTTTAACGAAACTTTGCTGAATAATACTCCTAAAACTATATAATCTACCTCTAAAGGTAAGTATACAATGAAAGGGACATTATAACCGTGTAGTTGATTTCTCAAGAAAACCTAGTCTAGTCTGGATGCATACCTTTGCACAAGTACTTACAAGTTATTTTTGTTTTCCAGCCCATGCCAGAAATAGAACACAATGCTCCAAGATTTCAATACAGAGTATTTTGGAAACCAGAAAAAGACGGTACATGGACATCAAATGACATTACTGACCCTAAAGTAAACCAGTTGGTGATACCAAATTTGAATACATTTGAAAAATTTGTCATAAAGGTCATCGCAATCAATGAGAAAGGTGAAGCTAATGTGTCACCTAAAGAAGTTATTGGTTACTCCGGAGAAGACGGTGGGTACTTATATCTAATTTTACTTTTTATAATTATGCTTAAATTGATTAATAAAGAAATGTGCTTGTTTCTTTGGTATGATTTATTATTTTGTAACTTTATAGTTCCAACTGAAGCTCCCACCAACTTCACCGTTCTGGATGTAACTAGTGCTACTACAGCACTATTTAGCTGGAATCCTGTTTCTCCAGCATCTGTACGAGGTCATTTTAAAGGATATAAGGTATTTAAATTCTTAATTTTTTTTTAAATTCAGCTTTAATTTAGCCTTATTAGTATTGTTAGACAGGAAACAATGGGACATTTTTGTATTAAACATTGCCTTTCAGAGGAGACAGCCATAGAATAGCAGAGAAGTAATACAGTAATACACTGGATAATTGTCAGAATCTGGGTCCTTTCTTATACTTAAAAGTATGAGGCACTTATTCACATATTCAAATAGGATCGGTTAAAATAGACAACAAAATCTCTTCACGGTTTGCTTAAGTAACATTTTTTTTTGTCTTGGAATTTTAGTTAATGAGTTTTGTTGTCTAACCGTGAAAAGCATAAAAGATGCTTTCTGTAATATATTTAGAAAGTTTTTGACACATCTGTTAAGCTAAGGAATGTGAAGACTTACACAAAAAATAAAAAGGTCCATGCTTGACCCATATTAAACATTAGGAACTTTGGTAATTGTTTTTCAGTGGCTTATAAAAATATAGAAAATAAAACCTAATTTTGTCTTAACATATTCATTATTAAACCCATAGAACGACCTACAAGTATATAAATTTTGAGTTGTGTGTTATCAGTCATATTAGAAAATTTATTGTAGATTTAATGGATGAGGCCATTATTTTTAATTAGTAAATTATAAGCAGTTAATAGACTTTATTTATTAAAAAAACTGGGATATCTTAAAAATTTGTTTACATGTCCTTGTTTTTGGCTATATGCTTTTGTATTTTTACTATTGAGCTATGGATATTACTGCATACAAGTTTTCTCAGTATTAATGTTTAAACGTTTTACATTAAAAAAATAATAAGGTACTTTGATGCTCCTTTATTAATTATGCATATCTATTTTTTTGTTTCAATAGATTCAAACATGGGCTGAAAAAGATGAAAATAACATTAAGGAGAGTCTGTTCAAGGGAAGTGTTACACGAGCCCTTATTAACAAATTGACACCACATTCAAGGAACTATGCAAGAGTGCTTGTTTACAATTCGATGTATAATGGACCTCCAAGTGAAACCATACCAGTTGATACTCCAGAAGGAGGTATTAATATATTTATTTTTTAGTTTAAGTGTTTCATAGATCTGTGCTTTAGCCTTGTTCATATCTTTTTGGAAAATTTTATTTTGTAGTATAAGGATATGCTAGCCATTACTCTGAATATAATAAGGACTCAGTGGACCACTGATTAACACACTAGATTATTGTACTACAGGGTGCGAAATTTAAACCTAGATGTTGCACTCTAAATTTTATTTAGCTATACAGTTAACAGGCTTTGAGGTTTTCACTCAGCATCATAGTAGCTAGTTCAATAAAGTAGCTATCTTTAGTCTGTCAGTTCCACAATAGAAACGGGAATGCATCAAGCTAATCCTTGACCTCTTAGCCCTTTATGAGCTGTTTAACCAAAGATTTTAATTTTTTCTCTTATTTATAATTACTCTAGAAAAAGTAGTGAGAATAGAATGATTGAAATCGTATACATAATTAAACTGCAAGTCTCTGGAGTGTAAATTAAGTGTTGCTCTTTAGAGAAATTTACCAACATTTGCCTGTTTTGACTTTCTATTGATAAACTAATTGCCTGGAGAAGTGTGTCTATGTTTATTATTATTGGTATTTTCACACAATCATTCCAATTCTTTTTTTTAGTTTAATGTTTTGTATATTTTTATTTTAGTTCCTGGAACTGTTAAATTTTTCGAAGCTTATCCAATGGGTTCGTCGGCACTTCTTTTGATATGGAAGCCTCCAGAATTTCCAAATGGCATCCTCACTGGATACAAGGTACAAAACCTATGTTTATTTATTAACAAATCGATAGAATTGAAATTACTTTGTTTAATTGTAATTTAAAATATAGTAATTTATCATATATTTCATATAATTATGAATTTGAAAAATCAGCAAATGATATCAAAAAGAAACTCTCAGATAGGATTGCTATCCAAGCAGATGGATTTGCTATCCAAATATCATCGAAGGGTGTTGATGGTGGTGAAACTATTTTAATTTCAAAAAGTAGATTAGTAAAGCTTTAAATATTTTTGAGGGCACCTTCATAAATGTAATATATTTAATGTTCTAATAATTCTCTTCCTTACAAAAATTAGGTGCCAAAAGATTTTGAAATTTTCAAACTCATAGCACAAGTAGAAATTCGTGATTCTTCATAATAATGTAAATAATACCTAACATAGCATTTCTCATGTCCAGAGTTGTTAAATATTGTTTTATTTCTTTCTTGCTTTTGTTATTTATTCCTATAGCACAAAACCTGTCTAAATCTTATTATTTCTGAACTGTATTTGCCAAACTGTGGAGAAGATCCAACACTGATGAATAATCAGGATCGTGTGTCGACTCCACAACTTCAGTATATTGGAAAATGGTCAATTTCAACTAAAATTCCTCTCTCCTAAAACATTTTCAAAGATAATCAGCATTTTGACTATTCATATACATATAAAATCTCATTTCGTTACACAGTTGTCAATGGATAAAGTAAGTCGTTATTGAATGGCATAATAGCTAAAATAGCTTGTCAAATAGTTTAAAAAGTCAATTTTGAGGCTTATTATTAAGTGTTTTAGGCTTAATTATTTGACTATATCAGTGGATTTTTCTTGACTTTCATTTTTTTTAAAAACACATTTCTAAGTTTCTATACAGATAGTTTTTCTGCTTCCAAATATTATAATCTTCCCTTGTATGCAATACAATTGCCAATCAGTCGAAATTGGTACAAGATACTCTTTCCACTGTAATATTAGAATTCTTAAATTTAATTAATATGTATCGTTAATAGTTTTAATTGTATTGTAGATTTATTATCAAACTGTGAAAGGGACGAATGTTGGACCTCTAATAGAAAGGAAACCTCAAATTAGTGATCCTAAACAATTAAGAGTCAAATTAGCTGGATTAGAGCCTGCAACAAAGTATAGAATTCATATTAAAGCAACTACTGCAGCAGGAGAAGGAGAAGGGTATGATTCTTATCCTAATTTTAATTAATTTGTAAATTAGTACACAAATTTACACATTCTTAGAATATATTTTGAAATTGAATTTATGTTTTATATTTCAGTTGATTTCTATTTTTTTTTTTTAATTTTAACAATTATAGTGGAAAACATATGCTGTCCGAATTTATTCTTAATTATTTTTATATTAGAGAAGAAATGCTAGATTTCCTGACAGATTGTAACTTTTATCCTGTAATATAAAACATAGAAAATAGTAATTTTGTTCTTGATTTGGATGTAACGTTCAGTGCCCAAACTGGAGCACTGTTTAACACAATGAATATATGTGGGCGTTGTTGACATTGCCAGGGCCTTATAAATCTTGTACAAGATGACCTATCAGGGGATTTTCCTTGAGAGGAATCAACTGTTGAGGTTGTACTGATGATGCAGTTTTCTAAATAAAAAAAAAAACCTCTTTAAATATCCATCAATCCTAGCTAAAATATAACAAAAATTAGGTCTGTTCAAATATATATATATATATATATATATATATATATATATATATAAAATCACTTGGGAAATTTGGTTAGTTTATACAGCTCCAGTTTGGCAGACTTTTTGGTTTTCCTACTTACAAGGGGAGTGCACAGCCTTCCTTCACCAAGTTAAACATTTTATTTCGGATGACAATGGTGTTGAAGAATAGAATGAATTTTAATACTATCCTCTCTAGATGATATTTTGCAATTCTGTTCAGTCAAATACGAGCAGTTTAAGAGACGCCTGATAAAATTGTTAACTTGATGATAGAAATATATGTCAGTGACCCAAGTCCAAGCACAATGACAATATAGCTATAAAGTATAAAACTGTTAAAGAATATTTTTATGTCTAGTGCTAGAAGATTTTAAATATCTTTATTAATTTTAAAATAAAATAATTTCAAATAAACCGGGTAAAGCTAAATAAAACCGTTTAAAAATATTATTATTATATCTGCATTATTATTGATAATTGTTATAACTTATGCATTCAATTAATGGTAATATATTTCTTGTAGTAAAATAAAATCTGAGCCACTGATTCCCTTTGAAATACATCCCTTAACAACATCTCAAAACTTTCTGACAATCTTTCACATTTTGTTTTATACAAACGCGTGAGAAGTTCATCAAGTTTAACCAAATTTGTTTTTCATTAGGTATTACAAACAAACATTTTCGTTAAAATCGGTGGGGGAAGGCCGTGCACTCCCCTAGTTAGACCAGGCTGAATTGAAAAAATAAAAATAATAATTTTTATTTGCTTATGAAAAAATGCATCTGTTAGAGTAGAGAGAGGACGTGTTATGGTTGAAATTATATATATGTTAATTAACTTATTTCAGATTTTCCCAGGCAGCCAAAGCAATCTCAGTAAGATAAAAATTAAAAAAAAAAAAAAAACAAAAACAAAAAAAAACAGGCATTTATAATCCCTAAATTACTGAATGGCTTCTCTTATAATATATTTAACCATCTAAATTAATTGATAAAGATTTTTACAATTTTCTAATTAGTTCTTTTATCTGATTTTTTTCTTGTGGTCATTTCTGTTTAAATTTATAGTTAAATTTTAGCCAACTTATTTATACTGTTATATTAATAATTTTATTTCAGATATTTCATTGAGCAGCGCACAAGGGGTTCTGTTTCTGTTCCTCCAGATAGGCCTAACTTCAAGTTAATCAGGCTACCTTCAGAAAATGGTTATTCCAATGTAAAAGTTATCTGGCTTCCTAATGTTGAGGGAAAACCTGGCTCTCATTTCTATGTCAAATACAGGTTTGTATTATGTTTGCGTGTGATTCTTAATTCTTTATGTTTCTGTCTTTATACTTTCAATATCACTGCTTAATGACAAGTATCAACAGTTTGGCTGTTAGTTTTAATAACAAAGATTGCTAAGGTTTGGAAATTGTTTTTCACTATTATATGATGTGCCTGTTCACTTAAATGCAGAATTGAGTTTTTGTCTTAAAACTTAGTCAGATTGAACTGTATTAATAAAAAAAAAAATACTCTATATGTGTGCTACACTTGTGAATTGAAGACTGATGGATCTCTTAGCTATTATATTCTGGACATTGATATATATATATATATATATATATATATATATATATATATATATATAGCACAACAGATTGTTGTTTAATATAGAACCACTTACCTGTTACTACACCTTCATGCTTTGTATATGGTTTGTTTACTACCTTTTTTGAAAAACCTATACAAAAAGACAACTATTATTTCCTGATTTTTATAATACTATATATTGTTGATAAGTCAAGTGGCCTTATTATCACTTAGTTGTGATGACAGTTCATCTTTTATGGAAATTATTTGGAGTATTAATAGCAGAGTGATTACTGCTATTAGGGAATTGATGCATAAAAAACAATCATAAATAATACAAAATTAGGTTGCATTGTATGAGGCATCCAATAGTCATTAGGAATTATGATGTCTTACAAAAAGGATTAAATTTTTATCTATTGATGATTGCAGAAAATAATAATGCCTGATTTTTTTGACAGGAATTAACTCTATAGATACAAGCAGTGAGTTGTGTTTTGATGAATAAAAAATGCCCTATGCACTGTAGATGTTCATATTAGATTACCAACAGTGAATATCTTTTTTTTGGGGGGGGGGGGGGGCCAAATACATTAGTTTTAAAATTAATTTAATCTTTACATTGATGTACTTTTCAGTCTTAATCATAAACCTTCCTTATTATGAGCATCCTCTGAAATTTGCTTCTATGTTCCTCTAAAAATATTACATCTCTTACTCTGTAATTCTTCTGTGACTCATCTAAGTTATGGTATGATCTTTTCCTTCTTTCTTTTTGGGTTCTTATTAAAACACAGATATATGGCTCATGTAGTATTTTTAATGTAAATTTAACCATGAAGTAATAGAAAAGTCATATGAACAATATTTTATACACAGATACACACACACACACACACACACACATATATATATATATATATATATATATATATATATATATATATATATATATACTAGCTAAGGTGCCCTGCTTCGCCCGGGAATTCATTTGAGCTGGAATGATAATGGTATTTTTTCGGCAAGACTTTACTTTGCACAATATTTTGACATTTCCCCGTTTCAGTGTTCAGGGCTAGTACCCGTGGTTGGTTTGGTATAAAAAATGAAATATCACGAATTTTTATTTCAGGCCTTCCTTATAATCCCCACTCCCGTTATAACCTAAACTTTTTAATATAGCTTATAACCATGTAAGAATTAATGCTAATTTATATATTCCGAGTTTTGTTGGAATCGGTTCAACAGTTGGTATCGAATAAAATAGTTGACTCCCGCTTTAGCTTTTAGTGTATATCTCGTTTATAATTTGTTATACGACGAAACTGTATATGACAAAAGTTAATCTAAATAACAAAATAAACAGCTTTTGACATGTGCATTTTTGCCGAAAAACCAATAGGAAACGAAATATCACCGTTTTTAATTTCAGGCCTCCCTTATAACCCCCACTCCTGTTCGTCCCTAGAAATGTTGGTACGGCTTATTATAATGAAGGCGTTAGTGCTAATACACATACCGAGTTTTATTTGGTTCGGTTGAGTCTATTGTGCCAAATAAAATTGTTCACTTCCGCTATAGGTTTTAGTCAATATCTCGTTTATAATTCGGTATACGAAAAAAGTGTATATTACAAAAGTTACTCTAAATAACAAAATAAACAACATTTGTTATGTGCATATTTGCCGAAAAACCAATAGGAAACGAAATATCGCTATTTTTAATTTCAGACCTCCTTTACAACCCCCACTCCTGTTCGTCTCAGAGAATATTAATATAGCCTAAAGTCTAAGTTGGGTTAGTAGTAATATATATACCAAGTTTCATAAAATTCGGTTCAGCCGTTTATGCGTGAAAAGGTAACAAATAAACAAACAAACAGACACGAAAGAAACAAAATGCAGTTATGGTGTCTATGACATGTGAAACGAAAAGTTATCATGAAATTTTGCGAAAAAAATCAATGTACAGACAGAGGTTACAATTTTATATATATATATATATATATATATATATATATGTGTGTGTGTGTGTGTGTGTGTGTGTGTGTGTGTGTTATGAAGTTTTGTTCAGAACATATTATTGGCATTAATAGGGGACTGATAATGACAAAAGCCTTGTTCATTAAATATGTTTCAGATTGTCAGATACAGCAATTACCTTTGCTAATTATGCTTTTTTTCTTTCTTTTCTTTTTTTTGCTAAGTGTTTTTTTTATTATTACAGAATTAAAGGAGCACCAGTTTACGAAAAAACATCAGAGACTATGGATGAGGATTTTACCATTGTTAGGAGTCTTCAGCCTTCCGAAACTTATGAATTTAAAGTAGTATCTGTAGACGGAGACTTTATTGCAGAGTCAGATGCAGAAGAAATGGAAATGCACAGTGCTGGTTAGTTTTTTTTATTTTTCCAAATTCTTTCTTATAGTAATCTATGATAATCATTTAAATTTATTTTTTGTCGACATAATACCACAAGAGATATCCATTTTTACAAATTATCTGTATCGTAAATTCTGACAAATGATTCGAAAACCTGTCATTTAAATACTTATTTTTTTTTCCAAATTATTTAAATTTCAAAATCATGTGGATTGATTTTGTTTTAACACATTAAAAACATTTAAAACTGTTGTAAAAAAAAATAATATATATAATTTTATCTGAAAGGCCTTGAAGAGCCAGCTTCAAATGTTTTTCATGGGTGGTCATCATTATGTTCTCTGCCATATTTGTGACATTATGAGCCAGAGTTTCACTACTTACTTATGCAACTAGTTCCTTAATTGACTCACAATATTAAGCAGGCTCTAGGGCTGTAAGATAGTTATTATGGATAATTAATGACTAAAAATTATTTACAAGATTTATTCTATTCTTGAAAAGACTCTGAAATATTAATATTTACTGAAAATTGTCCTTTCTAACTACGCTGTCTAAATGAGACAAATATTTTAGTTATTTAACAAATACAATATAACCTTGTTTATTTGGACAAACTGGGACCAAAGGCAATCCAGAAAAATTCTGGCAATATAGTTAATAAGCAAAACAAATCCTTAAATAAACAAACTTGCCATTTATTACAACCAATTTTTTTTTTTTTTTTGTAAAAAATTATAGACTTGATTTCAAGACATTAAAAAGAACAACTAAAAGGTAAAGTCATCAGGAAGAGCTCAGAGAACTACACTCATGCGAGAATGTTAGTGAACTATCCCTTGTTAGCTTATAGGTCTAAGCTGACTAATAGTAGGCATTAGGCAATATGAGAAATTAACCTATGGTTTTTATATGCTTCCAGTTCATCCACATATACTTGATGTCATTAAGAATTTAGACAGGGCAGAATTTATTATTATAGGCTCTTATATTTGTATATCCCAAGTGTGTATGTTAAATTTGTATTAGCTCTCTATACAGAGTGATGGTTGGGACGACACCTGCCCCCTGATCACATCCATCTCCTTATTATCTTTAAGTCAAACCATATAACTTATATTATTCACTGTTACTGCACTTATATAAGTTAATATAACTTACACTACTCCAAAGGATGCTTTATTGTTTTTATGAACAATAAACTATATTTTGTTTAAATAACTTCATAGTTTAAATTTGGTGGTTGTCCTTAACCTTTAACTACCTTGGCTCAAAAACAATCAGAACATAAAATAAAAATTTAGGTTTCTATTGTTTCTTGCTAGGCAGTGCCACCATGTTTTCTCCCGTTAGTAACACCTATTACAGTTAACCTCTTCGTCTTGTTTCTGTAGTTATCTGTGTCTGTCTAATTAACGCTTTGGGGTCATTTTTGACCCATGTTAGGAATTACATTATTAAAACATTGTTTAAAGGATTCACAGTGATATGACTAATGAGGGTTTTATTGTGGATGGCAGACATTATAAGGATTGGTTGGCATATATAAACAAAGATGATGGAAATCAGAATCCTGTGTCTGATGATAATGAGGATCTAATGAGTAATTACAATGACAATCAGTCCATTTGTTCTGATCATGATATATATACAGAAATACAGCTAAATGAGGATGAATTGTGCAAAACGTCTGACCAGAAACATTCAACACTATGCTATAAATGTAATAACACAGGTTGCGAGAATCACTCTGAATCTAAATGTATCTGTCGGAACTGTGAAGATAAAATTTTAATTTATTTGTTAGTGTAGCAGAGAGCCCCTCACAGTTTCTTTATTATTTAAGATATTGAATTACTTTCTGTTGCAGAAAGAGCAGAACACGCTCAAATATGATAAGAGTAAAGATGACCCTCTTAAAATTCATTTTTACATATTGATTTTTATACTATTTGAAGACTTGGATTTTTTTTGCTCTTTTTTTTCTAATTGAAATTGTTTTGTTTTTTTGTAAAGTGTTAAAACAAGTAATTTTTATTGTATTTGTATTTTGAAATGTGTCACATTTCTTATGTGTCCCATAAAAAATTATATTAAAAAAATTTATTTAAAAAATTTAAACTTTTTTTTGTGTGGGTCATAAGAAACCCATGGTAGTACTTATGTAACTTTAAAACATGGTAGTAGTTGAATGTTAATGCTCTTCATTAATTTCCAATTACATATTATTATTAATAATTTAATCACTTGTAAAAATATAAATTAATTTTAACCTCTTGCTTTTTAGATGGGCCTATTATACAACCAAAGGAAAATGTTGCTACTGCTGGATGGTTTATTGGAATGCTTCTAGCTATTGTTTTCTTGCTCCTTGTTTTAATTTTGGTTTGTATAATAAAGCGTAACAGAGGTGGAAAATATGCAGTTCATGAAAGAGAGGCTGCTCATGGTCGTCATGATTACCCAGACGATGCTGGTTTCCATGAATATTCACAACCGTAAGTAGTTGCTTTTTAAAATCACATTATTTACATCAGAGAGACTTACATTATTGTATAAATATTCCTTCAAATTGTATGGCTTCAGAATTATATTGAATTTCTAAAAATTAAAAAAATTAAAAAAATAAGTATAGTAATATCATTGTAAAATAATCTCAAGTAAAAAAAAACCTTATTAAAAATAAAACAAAAATTTATAATTATCAGTTCCTGCTAGATAAATCACTTGCCAAGATTATAAAACAGAGACAGATTGAGGTAGACGGAATAAAGGAGAGGAAGAGGGAAATGGGAAAAATAAAATGTTGAAATATATATGAAATTATTCCCAAAGTATCAATTTAAATCAATATCAATAATTACAAAATAATAATTATAAATAAGTATCAATAATTCATAAAATACTTTGTCTAGTTGTTTTTACTTTTGTTCAATCCACCGTTTTAAAAAAGTCTGTCATGTAGGGGCTGCGTAAACTAAGCAGATTTCCTACGTGCTGGTAAGGCAGTCTAGTGATCTAATCTTACTGCCTATATCGACTGAAAACAAGACAAATTACTTGTGTAATATTTGAGGTACGAAAAAATGCATAGAAGAACAATTGTAGAGCATTCAATAGTTTAATAACATTGGTTCTATAAGCTTTTACAATCTGACTCATAATTATTACGGAGATAATAATTTTGTTGGCTACAATTTTTTATGTCACCATTTCTGAAACAATTAAAGATGTGTGTTAAAAAATGTGTTTTGGCATTTTATGGCTCAAATATGCATCAAATTGAATTCACCAATATAAACTCGTTTTAGAATTTGATTTTCTACAAGAATCCGTCATAAAAAGTATGGCATTCCATAGGAAATAGGAGAAGTACTGGAGAAGGTTAGGAGGTTGAATATGGACTGAATAGATTCTTCAGGGGTCACGATTATGGCACCCCAAGTTTCAGCTTTGCATTTAAATAATTGCAGATTTTAAGGGGGTGGCATGCGAATTTGGAACATCCTTTTTATGGTTTGACAATGCATTGAGATTATCATGTTTCATGTAGTATGAACAGTAGGCAGCTCCACCCAGGCAAACCTATTTTTCTTTTTTTATAATTCTTGAATTTTTTTTTAGCCTGGACAGTAAATCCCATGGAAGAGGGTCAATGGGAAGTGATCCTAAGGCTATGGCAGACAGTGATTCTGATTCAATGGCCGAATATGGAGAAGGTGATACAGGTAAACTTGACACACATAAATTTCACTGCACAGCTCTTGTTGTTTAGTGCGTAAAAAAAGAAAGAAAGACTGAACAGATAATTTCATTTAAATTATATTGTACCTTTTTGGCATGTTGGCAAAGTGTGAAATAACTACGAAAAAATGGCATGATTGTTTTTTTTGTGTTTGAATGTATACTATTAAATATATTAAGGCATTAACCACATAGCTTTTTTTTTAAGTTACTAACTTTTATAAGACTAATTTCTCTTCATTAAGGTCAACTAATTTCTCTTTAATAAATAAATTATACTCTAAAACATTTACGTCTACTTGCTTATTTATTGAGCAGGGCATTTTATTTTCACTATGTAGTGTTTAACTTTTAAATTTATTTTGTGGTTTTGTATTTTTTCTAGTCTAGTGTCCCCATTTGAAATTTGTGTATTATTAATTAAAAATATATCTTTTTGGAATTCATAAAATTAAAATTATGTGAAAAACTGTTTACGTTACAAAAATAAAATAAGCATATTAATCTAAATAAATAAAATTGAAATTTGTCGGGACTTAAGTTTTCAAAATGGACATTTATTTTTTTCATTTGATTAGCTAAATATGTACCACCATAACTAGTTAATAAAATTCGTTAGTTAATATATTTTAGCCTTAATAAATAATTGTATATTCTAGTCTGATCTCTGAAATAGCATTTACAGAGATGCCAATAAAAAACCACAACAATTATTATTACATTACTAGTGCCAAGGTGTGTTAACATTTACACTCACTACCAGAGGGATAGAAATCTGAAAAACATTGAAGGCAATTTATAAAACAATAATGACAAACGGTCCATTTTTAGGAAATAATGAAAAAGTATATATGATATCGAATTACTTGTAAAAACATTTTCTGGTTACTAATAAAATATCGTTCTAATAATACCTATTCCAATGCCATATTAAAATTCACAAACCAATAAATTTTTATGTCAATGGTCATAACAAAAACCTTTTAAAAAAACTTTTTAGAAGATAAAAGGAAATAGCTCCTGGTTCTTGTGGTGTATACATTTCTATGCTAAATTATTAATGCCCACGGCCAAATTATTGCTTATTGCCAGAAAGTTGTGACCCACATTCATAACGAGCAAGAAAGGACTGTGTAGGCTAAAAGTTAAATATTCTCAAATAAAGTATTTGTTACTGCACTTTTTATACTATAAGTTTAAAATAAAAAGGAGAATGCAGCATGGGCAAGTTACTTTTTGTCAGCAAGTCAATGGAGATAAGCACTACAGTTATAATTTATATTGTTATCGGGTCTTTATATATATATATATATATATATATATATATATATATATATATATATATATATATATTGCATATTTATGATAACATGAATGCATACAATAAAGTTTGTGTTTAATGCACTTTCTTCATCTTCATTGGACTTCAATGTTGTTAATAAATATAGAACCTTTGCTTTCTGTGAAATTAATTTTCATAAGATAAAAAGGGAATATTTTGTACAGTGTTTGTTAATTGATATGAGGCAAATCACTTTATTGCATATTGCACATTGTGCATATGTGTGCCTTGTATGTGTGTATATGTTTTATACGTTATTTTCTGTGATAATTTTTTTAAAAAGTTTATCAACATGTTAAAATGTCAGAATTAAAATATGCTAAAATACCAATAACTGCTCAAAAAAATTCTGTTTTAAGCCTGTTATATTGTTTAAAAAGTAATTCAGAGAAAAGCTAATTTTATTGAGAAGATTCTGACTAATTATATGACTATTTGATTTGACACTAGAATGAATTTATACATTTCTTTTTAATGTGTTACTAATGATAAACTCATCACTTTATTATAATTTTTGGTTGGCATGATTGCTTTGCACATTTTTATTTCAATTATGTTTTATTTATTACTTAGTTATAGCTGGTTTGATTTTTTGTTTTTTTTGTTTTATTGTTACTATTTGTTTAATGCATGTTGTAATATATGTGTTGTGTGCACGGTTGTTTAGAAGGAATGAACGAAGATGGCTCATTCATTGGACAATATGGCAAACAAAAGCGTCATGGAGAAACCTCGTCTGGTGGATTTGCTACACTTGTATAAGATGATTGTTGGTCAGTAAATAACTCTTGACTTTTCAGTTTTCCTCATTTATATGATTTTTCTATAATATAGGTTTAAATTGCAGTTTGGTAACTTAATATTAGAGCTTGGAATAGGGAAGAAACTTCAGACAAAAGCATATGAACCTTCTTCAAACTGTGCATCATTATTTAGCATCCACTTACTGATTACTTTTCATTTTCAGTCTGACTAATAACATAAAATAAAATAAGAGTTCTGTTTTCAATATGATCATTGACAGGGAACTATAAATTAATGTAATCATTCGAGATGCTCCACAGATATGGGTAGTTTGTAGTTATACCGATTTTTTATTGAAACTGCCTCTTCAAATTAGGAAAACCAGAAAGTAGTCTGTTTATCAGGCCCTATTAACAACGAAAATTATGCTTGCGCATTCATAATATATCACCAAAACTAAATTATAATTAAATAAAACATGAAATAATTTTAAAAAATTGATTATCTAAAAGTCATATCCTATGCCCAAGACTATGCCAATATTAAAATAAATTAAATTATTGGTGTTATATAAAAGTGTTTATTCAGCTAAGATGTAGGAAAGCAGCCACCTACCAACAAAACTTTGTTACTCTAAATTAACTGGACTTGATTCAGTGTGAGGCTCCCATCTCCTCTACTTTTCTCTTTCTTCTCTTTGTATTTATCTTGAGCATCCCTATCAGGTTGATAATTGGACCACCTACCATCTCCATATGTTTATACGTTCAAACACAGGCCCCCTTTTTACAGTCTATTTTTTAATAAATTTTTGATGAAATATGTCCAGCCTTGTCACATTCAAACATTTTATAAACAGAGATGATCCTTCAATATTGATGATTAGATAAGTTGGGCTGATATTTCTTTAACCTATCCTATTGGTGAAAACCTGTTTTCTGGAATACGTTTCTGTGCATTATCCACACTGAATATTATAGACACTGCTATAATATTCATCCTTGGCATTGCATGATATGGGACCAAGATTCCTATGTGGCTTTCAGCCCACCTTAGCACTTTTTAGCAGATTTCCCTTAAGGGGATCTTAAATTAATTAAGATCTACCAAAGTGTCCTCCAATTCTTCACTGTCACTGATCCTCCCTTTGGCTCTGGTCAAAGAATTAGCTTTTACAAAACAATGTCCATTACAGGATTCACTGATCTTGTTATTAGCAGATTTCCCTAAAGGGAAATCAGCTATTGAGGTTGTACCCAACACGATTTTCAAAAAATGTCTTCAAATGTCCATTGATCCTGCCTAGTAGATGACCAAAATGAGGTCGGCTCAAAATTATACATATATGTTGTCTGTTAGTGCTCTAGCGATTTTGGTTTAATCGTTACCAAACTCGATATTTAATTGTTTTATGTAAAAAGATGAAGTACCATCCCCTGTAATTCAGGCATTTCCATTTTCTACTTTTATTTTCATTGCCACTGCCCCGATCTCTGGCTGGATATAGCTGCTAAAACAGAAATCACATTATGCAGAACTGCAGAAAGGGGGTATACTGGCTAGGATATTTTAATTGGAGTTTTGTGCAGTGCACAGCAGAATCCGGTCCATGTGATCATTTACACTCCTTTAGCTGATTACCTTTAAAGGAAATTCTGCTATTGATGTACTCATGACACGATTTTTGGAAAATGTCTTCAAATGATGATTGGTCTTATCTAGATGATAAAAATGAGACCTGTTCAAATTTATGTATAACATATGTTTCCCTGTTGATCCTCTAGTGTTTGTCATTTTTATTTGATTGTTAACTAACTTGATATTTAAAGATTCCATTTAAAGTTAAAGATCAAGTTTAGAGAAGAGTTACAATATAAAATCTCATTTATCTCTGTTTTATGTGCCTGAGAAAAAAATTATATTTGACCAATCTTGTTAATAAAGAAATACCCTACAATTGTTCTATATATTCCGTCTAACTCGAGTTTTATCCGAGTTATTTTTGATTTTAGTTTTCAAACTTCTGTTAACCTCCAGCCCTACCCATGAGATTTTCACTTAAAATAACTGTCTCCCTAAACATATTAAATTTCAAAACCTATTTTAATAGGCTTCTTATTGTGGAAGAGATCGATTATACAGGGTGTGGCACAGAAACTTGCTGATTTGTAAAGGTCACCTTGTCGTGAGGAGTGGGGGGACATAGGCGAGTCCAATTTTATTGGAGAGGGAAGTCCCAAAGTTTTGTTTCTTTCCTCTTCAGTCGCTATCATGCATTGGACGATGCAGCAGCGTGCGTTTGCCTGCGAGGCTTACTTTTTTAACGGTCGTTCCATTATCGCCATTCAACGTGCCTTCCGTACTCAGTTTAATATTCACCCTACAGGTCCAGTCCCTGGACGGCAATCAATTGTTTCGTGGGTGAACACATTCAAAGAGAGTGGTAGTGTAGCAAAAACCGGTTCAGGAGGTCATCAGACGGCCAAAACTCCAAAAAATATTGAAAGAGTGAGAGAGTCATTTGTCCGATCTCCTCGGCCTTTCGGCGCAGAAACACACAGCTGCTCTGGGGTTATCTGACCGCACTGTTGGACGAATTCTACACCAAGACCTTAATTTCCATCCGTATAAAATGGCTGTAATACAGGCGCTGAATGAAACCGATTTTAATGCCCGCCAAAATGCATGTGAAGCACTCGGTGAAAACCTGCCTCACGACACGCTCGTGTTTTTTAGTGATGAAGCTCACTTTCACATTTCTGGTTGTGTTAACAAACAAAACATGCGTTATTGGAGTGCTAACAACCCACGTCAACTTCATCAGAAGCCACTCCATTCTGAACGTGTAACTGTGTGGTGTGCAATATCAAGAGTAGGGATAATTGGTCCTTACTTTTTTGAAGAAAATAAACGCACAGCTTCAGTGAATGCAGTTCGCTACAGGGAGATGATTACAACATTTTTTCTCCCTAAACTGCAAGAAATGAACATTGGTGATGTGTGATTTCAACAAGATGGAGCCATGGCTCACACAGCGCGATGTTCAATTGAACTTTTGAGGGAGAACTTCCCCAATCGACTGATCTCCTTGAGAGGCGATCTTCCTTGGCCTGCGCGCTCGCCTGATTTGACTCCATGCGATTTTTTCTATTGGGGTTACCTCAAATCTGTTGTCTACAATGATCGCCCACGGACCCTAGTTCATCTAAAGGACAACATTCGAAAAGCCATCGCCGACCAATTGATATGCTCGAAAGAGTTCATCAGCACTTCAAGAAACGCATAGCTCAGTGTATTGACAATGGAGGCCGTCACTTGTTCGATGTCATTTTTAAAAAAAAGTGTAATAAATAAATTCAGAGAATGTAAGATAATATGTAAAATGTTATCTCTAATATTTTTGTTTTTATTAACCTTTTGAATCAGCAAGTTTCTGTGCCGCACCCTGTAGAATATATGACATCATCAGATCGTCATTCAAGCACATGGGAAATCTTCATATTTTATATATGATGAAGCATCTTGCTTGATGGACTTTACAGTTCTGAGTGCGACCACCTGGGCTCATCCATGTTTCTTTGTTGATCTTCTGGGAAGGGAAAGATTATGGTCGATATATATGTTTTTTGTTTAGAATTTTGGTGAGGTTTATTGGTTTCTTTGAGGATTAAAAAATTCCTCATTTAAAAAAGTGATTAATCATAGTATATTAATATTGCAAAATTAAACTGAATACTTAATTACTTTACAGGGTATGTGGGTCTTGCCAAGACCAGAGTTGCTTATGGTTTCTTCACGTGTCTGTCTGCCTGTTGCCCACTATTATGTACATAATGTTCATAGACAAATGAAATTGTGCATGTGATCAGTGGTGTTGGCCCACATCCTGTAAAACTATCGGGGCCATTCAAGTCTATAAAATTGAATTTTAGCTTACTAGTTCAAGTAACAAATAGTAGCATTTTGTAGTTGTTGTTTTTTTTCGCCCCAAGACCTGATAAATCATGTTTATTTTTAGTCACTGTTGCAAGTTGTAGCATTTTTGTTTTTGAAAAGACATTTTAGGTGGATTTGTTTTTCCATTAATGTATGAAAAATAATTTTGGTATTAGACACTGCTGTTTGTGGTTAAATCTAAACCGTATTAGCAATATTGTAATTTTAAAATTGACTTTTATAGATTAGACTTGTAGAAGTTCAAATAATCAAGCAAATCTCAATCCTAAATCTTTTAGATGTTAAAATTAAAATTACAAAGAGTGTACTTTTTAAAAAATGTATACTCTATAGCCTCACCTTTTTGGAAATCCAATTAGAGGTCACATCTAGAGCCTGATGAAACATTGGTGTGTAACTTTAAAAATTTTTGTTTTTTCAAATTTTAATTTACTTGAGGCATGAATTAAATGTGAAACATGTAGTATAGGAGTTAAAACAGTTTTCATATATATATATATATATATATATATATATATATATATATATATATATATATATATATATATATATATATGACTTTTCATAAAAAAACATTGAAACTGAAATAGAATGTGACAATTGGAAAGTTGACTGATCTAGTTAATATTTATCCAACCTCGTATAAATGAAAAATTTAACCTCTTTTTTAAAAAAAATAATAATAATTAAAAAAAAGACTTGCAAATTATGCGAACAGTGATTTACGTTCCTTATACCTTCAACTGGCTCTAAGCTTTAGTGCCTTCTGGGTATTTTTAATTTTTAATACTATGAATTTATGAAGTCAATTTTTTTTTTTTGGTTCACCTACCAGTTTTTATGAGACCATTATCTCTATTCTATTTGTTCCTCTTAAGAGTTTAGGTGTTTTACGTTAATTATATGTATCATCTCATTTCTTAATATTATTATTCTTCTAGCTTTGATTTATTTAATAAAAATACAGATGGAAATACGGATGTTTTGGCGATGAGAAAATATATCAATTGGATTTGAGTTTGGTTTTAGAACATATCTCAAGCTGCTTATTTAAGCACTGCAAAGCCATTGTCCGTCTGTAGTTTTTGGAAATAGCTTGCTAAATATTATTTGATAGTAGCTTGAAAATGTGCGTGTAAATAAGAACAAAAGTTTTCTGAATAATGTCTGTTATATTCAATAATTTTAATTTAGTATAACTTTAATATTTCTATTGGTACTATTTTATTTATTTTTGTTCAGGTAAATTTACTGAAGATGGTTCCTTTATTGGACAATACGGACCTGGAAATGAAAAGAAAAAAACTGAAGATCAACCAAACCTTTCATCTGTTGCTACCTACGTGTGAATCTATAGCTTTTGCTTCTATCAATGCATTCACATTGGTGGAAATAGATGTCAATTCAGTGTTTTTGAGTCTTTCATATTGAGTGCAGTGCTTTAGCCGAGCTTCCATATAAATGCACTCTTACTATTAATACTGCCACTATTAATTCAGTTTCTCTGCTATTCAGATGATTAAATTCAAATATTTACAATCATAAGATATATTTTTGTCTATTTTTCTGGGATGGATATAGACTAAATTAATAAGTAGAAAACGAAATGTGAATGATTCATTTTTTAAATATCATTCTTTAGATTATTTTAATCTTCAATTTTTTCTATTTTCAAATTATTTTTTTGAGATATTTCCTGCCAAAATATAGATTTCTTTAATAATTTAAGTAATATTTATACTAATCTGAGACTAATAAGACTTTATTGCATAAATTATGATCTGAGAATGGCTTTAATGATGACGAGTGTACAATTAAAATAGCACGTCCATAAAAAGTATTAAAATACTTAAGAATTCATGTTTTATTTATTTTATTTTAAAAATAAAAGTTGTTGTTTTTTTAAAATTCCATTTATGGAAGAAAATATTTTTTTTAAAAAAAAGTGATTTTCTTTTTCAAAGGTTGTATTGAAACTAAATGATCGTTTATTTTTTTACTTGTAATTCTTTTTTATATTATTTCATAAAAGGAATATTGAATATGTTTGTAAATATTTTGAATAATTTAGTTAGATTCTATATTAATTGTGTAGTGTGTCTTCTTATTTATTAGTGTATTTATTTTTCTGTTTACAAAGTTTATGTAGTTTATTTTTGCTTTTTATACTATAATTTAAATTATTTCTAGTTGATATCCATCCCACTTTTTTTTATTATTCAAATATTTACAGTAAGCTTGCACACATATAATTTCATATTTTTATACTGTTAATGATTATTTTTGGGATAGTAAGTCAATAAATAAATGTAAATATATATCTTTATGTCATTGGAGGAAATGTAATTTGCTTATATACAATTCATGTAACTCTCCTTGCGAACATTTCATATACCTAACATTTGTGATGTAGTTTTTTTTTATTCATTGTTTAATAAAAATACAACTATTTCAAGAACCTGACTAATCTTATATTTATATAAATTAAATGCTTTATAATAAATTTAATGCTTTTGGGTGGTCCACTGTCAAGTGTGAATTTTTGCTTGTTTTATATTCTTGCTGTCGATACTAGTTGTTTGTGTCTGATGCAAGAAAATTACGAAATGGATACTTACATTTTGTATAATACACATTTATTTATTTTTAACATAACTGCTTTAGAGTTTTTATGATTTACATCATACTCTAGAATCATGTGGGTGCCATATATGGGTGTAGAGATTTTGGCTTTGGTAACCCTCACTTCTGCAAATGTGGGTAATAGTTTGCTCCAATTTTCAAATTTTAGTAGGATATTTATAACTTAAAAGCAATCTATAATATACACTATGTTGTTAAAATTCTAAAATTAATGCAATATTAAGATAAATTGTATTTGCTAACATTTTTATTTGAGTTACCACGACCAATATGATGTTAGAGGAAATATTTTTTTTTTGCATTTCTTTTTTTTTTTAAAAAAAAAAAAAAAGAGAAAAGAAAAGGATAACTTATGTTCTTGAAATAAGTCATAGATACATTTTCCTTGAATTTTCCACTCCATAGCATTAATCACTTTTACTCTTTCTGTTTCTTGAAATAAGTCAAGAATACATTTTCCTTGGGTTTTCCACTCCATAGCATTCATCACTTTTACTCTTTCCGTTTCTAAGTCAGCACTTTGATATTTATAAATCAATTCTGGCAGCAGTTAATGTACCACATATATTTTGTTAATATATTTATTAAGTACTAATTCAAGGAAGACTAAGAGAGATCTTATGATTATTGTTTAAATTAAATACTTATTTTTTAGAATAAGGCAGATTTAATTTACAAAATCAAATTACTAACTGAGTAGTGACTGTATAAATCGATCAATAATAATTTACGGAAGTTGAAGATTCTGATACTTTTATATACATAAACAAGTATATATTTATATATATTTATGTGTGTGCCTATGTTTACAAGTTAATGTATAAAAACACCACCTACATCAATATATGTACAGCTATACATGTTTATGTCAAAATAAAAATAAAAAAAAAATAGCTTTTTTACTAGTTAGCACAAGTTAGTTACAAGCGAGCACTGTGTTGTTGCTTTTAGAAGTAAGGCGTAAATCTAAAGATATTATTTATGACCACTGTTTTTTAAAGAGTCTAGTTAAGTACATCACAGTTAAATTATTATAGGATAATGTTTTGGACCAGATTTTACTCTAGACCATAAATATATATGTTCAATATTATGTTCTCAATGTTATTTACTTATTTATTTCATATAAATTATTTCTATTATTTTAAATTTACATGTTATACTTAATAAATATATATATTGTTGTGTATGTCTATACAGTGACAGGGATGGAATTGCTCCTGAATTTAGTTAATGTAGTTTTCTTGTTGCTTCTTCAGTAGTTACTCATTACATTTTGCTTAAGCTTCATTCTTCAGCATTTAAGTTAGAGGAAAGTACATCCATGTTTCCTATTCTTTGTTACTTTTTTATAGTATAAAGTTTTGCATTGTTTAATAACTCAATTATATATTGTTTTATACTTTTATAAAGATATTTAGTATTAATTGTGTATCTTGTTGCAAATAACTGACTGCGCATTCTTTATTTTATTTTACTTTCTCAAGCCAAATGAAAAACTGTACAAATGTCAATTCTTGTTTTCTATGTTAGCATAGCCATGATATTTATTTTTATTTTTTAAGTAAACAATTTTTTTTAAAAAAAGAAAAGCACTGGATGCTCATTTTTTGTATACATTCGGTATATATTTATACAAATTAAATATTATAGCACAAGTGCCTTATTTAAGGCATTGTTGTATTGTGTCGCTTGCAAAAAGTTTGTATTTTATATGGTTATTTATTATTGCACATTTAATAGAGATTGCACTACCACCATCATAGGAAGGCGCTTTACTCAGGAAATATATTTATTTGGTTGTTTCATATTTGGATGTTTTAAAGACGTTTGTTACATTTGGGCGTTGGTTTTCTAGAATAAGGCCTATGAGCGGTGTTAGTAAAATTGTCCTGTATAGCTTTTATTATTATTAGTTTAGTTTTGTGGAACAAATTAATGAAAATTTAAAAAATGGAGAAATGAAAATTATAATTTATATATACATTCCAATGTAAGCTAGAGTGACTAACATTTTATACAGAGTTTTTATTTCTTAAAATACAATGAGGTGATATTTTATATGTGTACATTTAATATTCCTTTGTACATTCTCTATGGGCCAAAGGCTAATAAATGAATGCACAATCATTTCTTTCTCTTTCTCCCCTTAACTTTTTTAAATATCTAAATCTTATAAAATCAAACATTCTATTTTTATGCTTATAAAATAAGATTCACTCTTTCTTTGTCCATGAATGTTAGTTTATTATCAACATTCATTAACTGTTTAGGTTTTAGTTCATATCCTACAAAATTTAAAATATACATATTTGTTTCATATTTTTGCCTATAAATTAAGTACTTTTGTCTTACATCTAAAAACATTGTTTCCTTCAGTTTTTAACGTGCTTGCCTTTCATAAAAAAAAAAATAAAAATAAAAATAAAAAATTATCAAATAATTTGTAGTTTGGCAGCATTAACTATATTCATTACAGATTTTTGACAACTGGAGTTAACTTTTACGTTCTCTTTTCCTTTAAGTAATAAGAATACTACGACAGAGTAGATGAATGTACAAGCCTACTCCCATTTTTGGTTGGATGGCTTGTGGTCAACAGTCATCCCTCCCTAGGTTGTTGCATTCTCCAACAAATTACTCATTATGCAGAAAAAGAAAGTTAAATGATAATTAGTGAGTAACGAGAATGATGCACCTGCATTTGTTAATAATAGTAAAATATCAATTATTTTGCAGCAGCTGCAAAACTAATGCATTCAATTAATTTCATAATCATCTTTAAAAATAATTTTTTTTTCAAGTTAGTTTATTTTATTTAATCCAGTTAAAAAAAAAAAGTTTACTTTTAAAATGTTTGGTTATACTTATGCATTACAACGAAAACACAACAAGTGTCAAAACAAATATTACTTCTTTAACTGTTTCTATGCAAAACTACATGATTTCCATCACTGCTGTCATTCACGCATGGCTACCCTCTCGTGGCTACTTGCCAATATGATATGCTACATCTGCTGATATAATTAATAAGCTACCTGCAAGCCATAATTTCATCTTAACTGGTTTCAGAGCTCTATGTTAAGTAATGAACTAAAAGCACCACTGACTGCACCATTCAAGCCTTGCTAATCTGACCAATGAGATGTCCTAATACCAAGTGCAGATGTACAAAACACTATTTTTGTTGCTTTTTGTCCTTATTTCATAGTATTCGCATGTTTTTTTGTTTGTTTTTTTTTCAGTATTTTTACCATTTAGAGGAATGAAATTCATTGACCCTGGTTAGAAAAGGTTGGTAACCTGTAGATAACCCATCCTGATTAGCCATGACAGCATAAAATAAACATGAATAAATATTAATTATATAAATAAAAGGGATTTCTTTAATTAGATGAATATATTTGGCTCTCCACTCTGCTGTTGACAGGCCTTATGCTTTGTATTTTGTTTTTCTAAATATTGTAGATTAAACATTTGAGTGCTTCATAAATGATTTATTTGGACCTCCCTACTTCGAAATCTCACCACCGACTTCCATGGCTCCTGGCAGTAATCACACTATAAAGCAGGCATGGGCAACCTTTCTCATGTTGGGGGCCAAAATTTAGTGTGCAAATACGTTCGTGGGCCGCTTTTGAAAGTAGTGTTCTTTTAACGATAGATATCAGACATGAAATTATAATGACAACGTAATTATAATACAATTTATTAAAATAACAAAATGAAATGAACAAAAAAATAGGTACATTATAATTAAATTGGAATTATTGCAAACAACGATAGTTAAACAGTGACACCAAAATCAATGAGCTTCAATTTGGGAAACTAATCCTTCGATGTTTGGATTAATTCCACTGATACAAAGACGAAAAGAATTTTCCAAATTATCGTCAGTCAGCCTTGTACGATGTTTTGATTTATTAAGTTTCATCAATGAAAATAACTTGTCGCATTTATAAGTACTGCAGAACGCACAAATCTCTCCTCATTTGGAGTAAGTAGTGTAATATTTTTGTTTAATTGGGTTTTTCTAAATGTCTTGCGGGCCAGATCAAGCTTTCTGCGAGACGGTGGTTGCCCACATATGCTATAAAGAGAGAGAGAGAGATAGACCATTACACAGCTACCAACCTGCAGGATCATTTCGCTCCTGGTTTTTCTCATTTGAACACCGTATTGACAACTAAAAATGAATGAGTGTATTTTCCTAAATAAATCTGTTTATTTTATTTTTTTGTTCAGTATTACTTTAAAGTGATAGACAATAGAAACTAAATCAAATCTAAATATAACATTTACAAAATTAATTGCAATGGCTGTGATAGTACTTATATAGGAACATTTTTATGACTGCTGAGCATTGTGTAAAAAGTGTAGGCAATGAAATTAAAATGACTTTTACCGATCATGCATCATGCTAAAATAAAAATAAAAAAAATTAATTATGAAAACAATAAACTAGTGGATAAGAAAAGAAATTCAATTAGATGAACACTAAAAGAAAGTATTAATATAATAAAAAAATATGACAAAACATGTTAATAAAAACACAGGTATTAAATATTTTGATCATATATTTCATAACATTATATCTTAAGTATAAAATGATTAAACTTAAATTCTGATGTGCAAACAATCTATTTTAAATACAACAGATAATTAATGTGCTTTGGGATCTATCACTTATAATGTCCCCGTCATCAACAGAGTGACCATTCTCCTGCATATTGTACTTTGTCAGTGGTGATTAAAATAAGTATGTTATAATGTCTAAATATGATTACACTTAAATATCCATGGAAGGTAAACTGGTATGACTGCCTATATTAGTCTTGATGTGACAGGCTCATTGGTAAGGTCAAATCATTTTGCAATACTTGTGCAGCTCCTGAAGAGGTGTCATGAGTGAAAAATATTTAATTTGTTGCCCTTCCCTCAGTTTTCCTCCAATAAATACATTATATTACTTATTACAGTTCGCTTTTGTTAGTTCTAAAAAAAATTGTCTTGGGATTTATCTGAAAAATAGTGCTTTATTGTGATTTTTAGTGGAGGGGATAGCCCCTTAAGGGAAATCAGCTATTGAGGTCGTACTCATGACGCGATTTTCGAAATGTTTCTTCAAATGTCCATGGATCCTACCTAGGAGATGACGAAAATAAGGTCCGTTCAAAATTGTATATCTATATTTCTTTGTTACTGCTCTAGCGGTCGCAATTATTGTTTGATCGTTACATTATGTAAATAGAAAGATCAAGTTTGTTAATGGGTGAAATCGGGGGAGGGGGGGGGGGGTTAGAGGAGAATTTTGAAAATTCCAAATATTTCCGTTATTATTCGACGGATCGAAAAAAGGTATAGAATCAATCATATTGAAAATTAAATGTACTATACATATTGTTATATACAGTTATTCTCTATCTTCAATATTAACCGAGATATTTGCATTTTTCAGTCTTTAACAAACCCCCACTTCTACTCATGTTACAACACTCTGTTATATAATAAATATTGTTTTGAAGAGACCTTTATTATACGAGATACATGCAAAAATATTCTGATGATCTACCACCCCCCCCCTCTTAAGTTCTTGGACTACTGAAATTTGATTGATTGAGATAAAAATTATTCTGATCCATTATAAATGACACTACTAGATATTGCAAATAGTTTTCAATAAAATTAATATGTTTTATTCTGATATATTTTAATAATTGTTTTTCTTTCCAGTGAGAGGTTGCCAGACCTGTTTGTTTACATTTCAGACGCTTTCCGTCGAGGGGTACTAAATTTGACTGAAAGATTTCTTATTACCGTTTGTATTTATTCGCTTAACATTCACGGTGGTGTTACCGGCATTTAGATTTATATATTGTTACTCTTTACGCGGGAAATCTGCTTAGTTTACGCAGCCCCTGCGTGTCGGATTTTTTTATACAGAAATAGAGAATATATGGTGATACGAGGTCACAAGTATGCTGTGCCAGCTAGGAAATCTGCTTAGTTAACGCAGCCCCTGGGTGACGGATTTTTGTTGTTACCTTTCCCGTCATCTTCTTAAAGAATTTATTACTATATCTTGTAAGATATGTGTATATGAGCGTGGATGGGAAACCATCCATTAGTGGTATTATATATTAGTAAAAACTAATATTTGCAGTATGTTTGCTGATAAAGACAAATTAATGAATACAGCGTACGTCAATAGTAGCAAGGACAATGGTAGTCATACTACGTTTATTTAGCTAAAATAACTGCATAATCGCCCTAGGGGACTTGTAGGTTTTCGCGAATTACGAAAAGTCCGTCACACAGGGGCTGCGTAAACTAAGCAAATTTCCGACGGGAAGGTTTACAACAGATAAATCTACATACTGGTCACACAAACGGTAATTAGAAATCTTTTATCATACTGCCAATTCCAGCAAAGTGGAGTAGGTGGCTCACATATCAACATTCGTTGAACAAAACTTGTAATAAGAGGACCTTAATTTTAAAAAATCCATCACGTCAGAGGCTGTTAAAACCAAGCAGATTTCCCGGCGAACTCATCCCACAATCTATTCTTTATTTCTTCCCCTGAAAGAGGCATATGTAAATAGGAATTGAAATGTAAGCTGAACATGAGGTGTTCAGTGACTTGGTTTCGCAAAGAAAAAGTCTGTCACGCAGGGGTTGCGTAAACTAAGCAGATTTCCCACGTGAAGGTTTACAACAGATAAATCTACATACTGGTAACACCACCGTGAATACTAAGTGAATAAATACGAGAGGTAATGAGAAATCTTTCAGCCAATTTACAAGTTAATAATAACTACAACAGAAAGCGTCTGAATTTTAAACCAACATGGCAGCGCTTAGTAGATAGAATTATTCTACACCCGAAAGAAGAACAATTAATGAAATATATCTAAATATAACATATTAATTTTATTGAAAGCTATTTACTATAGCTAGTGCAGTAATTCGTAATGGATCAGAATAATTTTTATCTCAATCACTCAGATTTTAGCAACCCAAGAACAAAGGATTACTAAAATCTGAGTGATTGAGATAAAAATTATTCTGATTCATTACGAATTACTCCACTAGCTATAGTAAATAGTTTTCAATAAAATTAAAATGTTATATTCAGATATATTTCATTAATTGTTCTTCATACTGCTAACACCACCAATTAGATTGATTTAGATAAAAATTAATCAGATTTTATAAATAACAGTACTAGATATAGTAATTAGTTTTCAATAAAATTAATTTGTTATATTCTGATATATTTCAGTAATTGGTTTTCTTTCCGACGAGAGATTGGCAGAGCTGTTTTTTACATTTCAGACGCTTCCCGTCAGGAGGACATTAAAATTGACTGAAAGATTTCATACTACCGTTTGTATTTATTCACTTAATATTCAGGTTGGTGTTGTGTTACCATTACGCAGAAATATGTATTGTTGAACTTCACGAGGGAAATCTGCTTAGTTTGCGCAGCCCCTGCGTGACGGACTTTTACGATTATCGTATTTACCAATCAAGAATTTCCAAATCAATTTCCTTTCATTTAAAAAAAAAAATCTTTCTTTATTTATTTCTATTATTTTAATATAAATTACCCTTATCAAATTGACATATCATTCTATATTTAGATTATATCTGCTAATGACAAGCATTGCTCCAACCACTAATTGAACTAATCTCCCATCCTATTTTCCTTAATTATATCAATGATTAAATTTTGGATGAGGAAATCATTTCTTATTCCTGGAACTTTAATCTACAGCCACGAGTTTTCAACACACTCTCATATATCTAGCTATATCTATATCTATAAATATATAAAATTGTAACCTCTGTCTGTACATTGATTTTTTTCGCGAAATTTCACGATAACTTTTCGTTTCACATGTCACAGACACCATAACTGCATTTTGTTTCTTTCGTGTATGTTTGTTACCTTTTCACGCATAAACGGCTGAACCGAATTTTATGAAACTTGGTATGTATATTACTATTAGCCCAACTTAGACTTTAGGCTATATTAATATTCTCTACGACAAACAGGAGTGGGGGTTATAAGGGAGGCCTGAAATTAAAAATAGCGATATTTCGTTTCCTATTGCTTTTTCAGCAAATATACACATAACAAAAGTTGTTTATTTTGTAATTTAGAGTAACTTTTGTTATATGCACTTTTGCCGTATACGGAAGTATAAATGCGTTATACGCTAAAAACTATAGCGGGAGTCCACAATTTTATTTGGCACAAAAGACTCAACCAAACTAAACCAAAATCGGTATGCGAATTAGTACTAACGCCTTCCTTATAATAAGCCATACTAACATTTCTAGGAACGGGCAGGAGTGGGGGTTGGTTATAAGGGAGGCCTGAAATTAAAAATAGTGATATTTCATTTCCTATTGGGGTTTCGGCAAATATGCACATAACAAAAGTAGTTTATTTTATTATTTAGAGAAACGTTTGTCATATATACCGAAGTATAAATGAGTTATACGCTAACATATAAACATATTATAATATAAACATATATATATATATATATAATTGTAACCTCGGTCTGTACATTGACTTTTTTCTCGAAATTTCACGATAACTTTTCGTTTCACATGTCATAGACACCATAACTGCATTTTGTTTCTTTGGTGTCTGTTTGTTTGTTACCTTTTCACGCATAAACGGCTGAACCGAATTTTATGAAACTTGGTATGTATATTACTACTAGCCCAACTTAGACTTGAGGCTATATTAATATTCTCTGAAACGAACAGGAGTGGGGGTTATAAGGGAGGTCTGAAATTAAAAATAGCGATATTTCGTTTCCTATTGGTTTTTCGGCAAATATGCACATATGCCATATTTAGAGTAACTTTTTTTAATTTGTCGTAAAATGAAATAAAGACGGGATATACTCTAAGTCTTTAGCGGGAGTCGACGATTTTATTAGTACTTATTTAAGTGTTTTTAATATAGGCATATTATGACAAATGATGTTATGTTTTAGTCTTATCTATTTCGATTATTTAGTTCTAAGTATGATTCGGATTAGTGAGATTATAAATATCCGCCCCCCCCTCATTTCCATTATTTAATTTGTATAATGTATTATTTAAGCAAAATCATGCTGAATTTCCCCAAGGAGTGATAGCGGAAGTAGTAGGGAATCAAACTCTTTGATTTTGGTAATATATTGTTTTATTTCCGATATCTTCATGTTATTGAAACAAATATGTACTATCATAACAATTAAACGTTAATGGTAATGCCATAATGACAAATAACAATATGCGTTTAAACTCGATATTATTGTTTAAAGCATCACTTAGGTTGCAGGGGAGGGCTACGATCTCTGCCCCTTGACTAGCTTTTTGAATATAAATGAAATTATTTTTAGGGTAACACTATTATTTAATTCCATCAGGTAGATAAATTATTACAATAATATTTTGAATCAATAATTTAAGGAGAAGAATGTTGATAACTTTAATGCGAGAGCGGAAGTCGACGGGAGGCTAGAGACGTTAATTGAGTTTACATATTTTCTGTGAAATGCTAGCATTACTGGATGTGATTTCCACTGATGGTGAGATTTACTATTACGAATATAATCTTACGTACAAAACTATGCTTAAACTATATTTGCTCGGATTGGCTTTAACAGGAAATATGTTCATTATGATATTATTTAATTGTAATAAATGCTTCCATGATTATGGTATGGATTGTTCAAAAACAGTGAGTCACAAAAAGTGAAGAGGAATAGATTAGGAACACATTTTCATTTATTATTCATAACTAAAATTTCTATTCTATTAGTCCCAAAAGTTACTCTAAATAAAAAAGTAAATAGTTTTTGTTATGTGCACGATTGCCGAAAAACAAATAGAATATTTAATATTGCGAATTTTTATTTCAGACCTCCCTTATAACCCCCACTTCCGTTTGAACCTAAAAATTTTAATATAGCTTGTAATCATGGATCATGGAGTTGCAAATTCAGCATGTCATTGTTTAAATAATACATTATACAAATTAAATAATCGAAATACTCTTATAGTTTAAATGTCTATGTGGAGTGAATAACGAAGTTATTTTCTAATTAAAATAAATAACAAATGAGGAGTGTGGGGGTGTAGATTTATAACTTCCCTAACCGAATCAACTTAGAACTATCATGTAAGTCTAAAAGCATAACATCATACGCCTTTATTAAAAACAATTTAATGAGTACTAATAAAATTGTTGACTCCCACTGTAATTTTTTTTAAATAACTCATTTAAACCTCGTTATACAAAAAAGTTACTCTAAATAATAAAATACTAAATATCGCAATTTTTCATTATATACTGCTCAAAAATGAATAGGGATATTGGTTATTTTTTCTGAATCAAATATAAACGAGACTTTTCGTCTTTCGGGCACAGTAGTGGTGGGAGAACGTTCCCGCCTTTTTTGTTGTTGGGTAGGTTAGTCAGGAGTAGGGGAAGCACGTGATCTCGCCACCTCGATCGTCTCGTTGTCCACCGTGACGATGTCGGAGGAAGAGGTACCCCCGTCGACTGCGCAACGTGTCGTAATTAAGTATCTCGCCGCAGAAGGCGTAAAACCGGCCGAAATCTTGGGGAGATTGACTGCACAGTTCGGGGAAAAGACACTTTCGCGAGCCAGAACTTGGGTGCACCACTACACCCCAGAGTCTAAACAAGTGAGTATGGAGTGGAGAAAACAAGGAAAACCTGGACCAGTGAAAGCCAAGCCACGATTGTCAGCAAGCAAGGTTTTGGCTACCGTTTTTTTTTGACCAGCGTGGTTTGCTGTACCTCAATTTTTTGCATGAGCGCAGGATAATTAATGCAGCCTACTACTGCGACATTTTCAGTGACGTCCGACTTGCATATCGCCGCAAAAGACGAGACCTACCGATCAGAGAAGTGGTTCTTCTCCATGACAATGCTCGCCCCCATACAGCAGCCATGACTAGGGAAAAATTGGAGCAACTGGGGTGGGAGACACTGGAACACCCTCCTTACAGTCCAGACCTGTCACCCTGTGACTTTCATGTGTTTGGCCCTCTCAAGGAAGCTTTAGGAGGCCAAAGATTCGACAGTGATGGTGAGGTTGAAGCCTATTGCGCAATTGGCTGCAGACACGACCTGCATCTTTCTACATGGAAGGAATTGGAAAGTTACATATCCTCTGGGAAAAATGTGTTTCCAAGTCAGGGGATTATGTAGAAAAATAAGCTATATTATTTTTTGCGTTTAAAATTAAAATAAATTTAAAAAAAAAAAAGTCTCGTTTATATTTAATTCACCCGTAAATCGATCTTAATTAAATTTATTTTTTATGGGGGAAAAAGACAATAATTTCTAATAAATATTAATGATATTTATAATAATAAAAAAAAAATATGCTAGGCCCCATACATACCACAAAACAGCCAATATCCCTATTCATTTTTGAGCAGTTTATATTTAAATTGAAAATATCTCCGTTATTATACGTCAGATCAAAAATGAGTATAGAATCAATCATATACAAGAACCACCAACAAAAAGAGGAATCGTTCAAGGTATTATTAATGGCCACAGGACTATAGGAGTTAAAGGTCATTGCCTTGAAGATGCCCCCGAAAGTGCAATAATTATTCTTAATCCTGATCATATCATTACATTTAGGCAAGACTTATCTACTCGTCACATCTCAGTTGCTAACGTACTGACTAATGAAATAAATTTTAATATAATAGGAGTATATGCACAATTCTCCCTCTCAACCATCATACTTGCTCAGATAGAGCGGGGTTGTCTTCCTTAAAGGGCAGTTTCCTAATCGGTGGGGATTTCAACGCCCATTCCATCCTATGGGGATCGAAAATAACGGATAAGAAGGTTGAGCTTGTGGAAGAGTTTATAAACAGAAGCGGATTGTGTTTGCTGAATGATCCGACATCTTCCCCAACCTTCATTTCAACGACAGGATTATCCTCACATAGACCCATACTCTATTCGAACCTTAGTCCATCACCAACACGCAAATAGAAAATTGGAGTACCAACCAATGGACATCCAGCGATCATATGACATTAACCTTTGATATAATCCTTCATAAACACTTTCTAGTGACAAACGCCTGAGATTCTACACAAAGAATGTGGACTGGAGAGAACTTGAGAATAATATGGGATGGGATGTCTGGAATTACGAGGAACTTCAACTTGAGGAAACTGTTACAGATCTGACATCTACTCTGCATGCCGAGAACAACTTTCTTTATCTGGAACATGCAAGAAAAAGGGGATGCCATGGTGGAGTAAACATCTCACACAGCTAAAAACCCTCTCTTACCGCGCCCGAAGGATTTCATTTCAAAAAGAGCAACATCCTGAAAGACGTGAAAACACCTTAAGAAATCCAATTATGAGGCGTCTCCGAAACTTCAAAAGTGAAAATACAGATTAAAGCAAAAATTAAATCATGGCAAACATTTATTGCAGAACAATGCAAAACTAACCCCTGGGGAAACCCATACCGAAATGCCTTGTCAAAAAATTGCCTAAGTAGAATTTATCACACTATTAAATGTGATGCAGGTTACGCTGCCGAAACTGTGCAAGAAATTATAGAACATTGCTTTCCTCATGATGACCCTGCTCAAGATAGTCAGGCCCAAACTCTCTTACGTGCCAGTGCAAAAAACTTACCTAATTCTAGTGATATAGGGGCATGGGATATTCTGGACATAGAAATGGCAATACATAAGATCAAACCATCAAAATCACCTGGCCCGGATATGATAGAAGGCGCCGTTACATCCAAACATTGCAAAAGTAGCACTTTGAGTACTTTTTGCATGACTTAATATAATAGATTGTCTATAAGAAGGCGTATTTCCTGCTGCATGTGAACAACAGCTGAAATAGTAGCAGTCCTTAAAACCATAAACACTTATATTTCTGCCAGTTCTTACAGACCAATTAGCCTCCTCCCAATTCTTGGAAAAATCCAAGAAACGCTCTGATATACAAGTCACTGGAACCATTTAGTGATACGAGCACAAGCACCCCCCCATCAATTTGGATCGACTAGATATAAATCGTCACTGACTCAATTCCTCTATCACCAAAATGCCATTTGCTCTACCAGAAATACGTGTTTTTCGTTTTCTCCTCGATGTCGCAGGCAGCTTTTGGATAGTTTATGGTGGCCTTTCAATTCTACCATGGAGCTAAGCAGAATGGTAGACTGTCCCAAAATTATTTAATAAATATTACTTAACTACCACTCACCCATTAATGTTATACAATTTCTAACAATTCTATAAGACT
>CM032233.1:5817500-5952500 GCA_019009955.1 Riptortus pedestris
ACTCCCCAACTCTGATGCACACAAATGTAAGATATGCGCTGATGACCCCAGACGGTTATATAATCATAATTGTTCATAACACATACAATAATCCATTTACTATTGATTATAACCAAAAACGCACGCACTAAACCACAAACATAAATATTTCGAGAAAAGCGTATCGCTATCAGGAGTAAAACTCTCTAACGCTCTTCCCGAATGTATTAAATTTGTTAAAATATATTCTTTGTTTAAAAATGTTTTTATACACAAGATAATTACTAACACAAATGTTCAATCATTAAATAGAGCTACAAAATATTTGTCATAAAATCGGTCGAAAAATAAACATAATAAACGTCGTCTCCTTAAGGTGGGACAAGATTCTCATCATTAATAGAACATGCCATCTTATAAAAACTTATGCGTATCAATAAATTAAAAAATGAATGTTATATAATTAACGCGGTATTACGATTTTCAACGAAATCAATTTATTATATATAATTATTAAATGGATAGGTATCATAAAATTTAATCATGGAATTTGAGCTAATTTTATCCCGAATGTATTATAAAGGTATAACGGCTATTCATTTTTCGATGCACTTGATACTTAGGTTCACATGAAAGTTCATATATCGATTTTCGACTGCTAGAATGGTAACAGAGAAATATTTATATATATATATATATATATATATATATATATATATATATATATAAGCCGACCTCATTTAGCAGATTTCCCTTAAGGAAAATCAGCTATTGAGGTCGTACTCGTGACGTGATTTTCGAAACTTTTCTCCAAATATCCATCGATCCTACCCTGGAATGTTACCGCTCTAGTGGTCACAATTATTATTTAATCTTTACCAAACTCTATATTTAGTCGTTTTATGTAAAAAGAAAGAGCAAGTTCGTTAACGGGTGAAATCGGACAAGGGGGAGTGGGGGCTTTAGAGAGGGGGAATTTCGAAAATTCGGAATATCTCTGTTACTATAGGTCGGATCGAAAAATTGTATAGAAATAATCTTATTTCAAATTAAATGTACTATAAATATTGTTCTATGCATATTTTCCGTACAATGAGAATGAACCAAGATATTTGGAGTTTTTAGTTTTATGGTTTTAGTAAACTCCCACTCCTACTCGTGTCATATTAATAATAAGCTGTTATATCATGAACCACTTCATTACAAGGCTAAATACTAAATATTGTTTTCATTAAGCTTTTATTTTATGAGATATATGCAAATACGTTCTGTTCCCCCCACCCCTTTTTTCTTTCTTGGATTACTAAAATTTATGTGATTGAGAAAAAACTGATTTTGATTCATTACAAATTACAGCACTAGCTTTAGTAAATTGTTTTCAATAAAATTAATATGTTATATTCCGATATATTTCTTTAATTGTTTGTCTTTCCAGTCTATCTATCTATTCAGCGCTACGGAATCGGCTGGCCTGTTTGTTTCCAATTCAGCCGCTTTCCGTTGTAGAGATTATTAACTTGTATAGTAAATTGACTGAAAGATTTCTCATTACCGTTTGTATTTATTCACATAACATTCCGTTACCTGTATGTATATGTATCTATTGTAAACCTTCGCGTGGGAATTCTGCTTAGTTTACGCAGGCCCTGCGTGACGGACTTTTCGTCATCTCTTAGGTAGGATCGCTGGACTTTAGGCCAAAAATTCCCAAATTCGGCCATTTTGTCAATATCACATCATAAGTACAACCCCAATAGCTGCTTAACAAACTCGGCTCAGGGAGGGTCACCGTAATTGATAATTCCGCTCAAACATGAAAATCCAAAAATTACAATACTTCATTTACAAGGAAGTAAATATCGATCCTAATTAGCATATTCCCCCTAAGGGAAATCAGCTATTGAGGTCATACTCATGACGCGATTTTCGACATTTTTCTTCAAATATCTAATCCTACCTAGAAGATGACGAAAAGGAGGTCCATTCAAAACTGTGTGTGTATGTCTATATATATATATATATATATATATATATATATATATATATATATGTATATATATGTAATGAGGGTTTCTGTGAGAGGGAGGTGATGATAGTCCTATTTCTCTTAAATACATATATTTTACAAATAGATTAAAAAGTAGTTAACACCAAAAAAAATATAAACACCATAAAAACTAAATAAACGGGAATGGGACTGGCTATCAGCTAAATGGGTATGACAAAGGTCTCTCACCTAGGATTATCCATGGCCAATACATGCTGAGGGTCTGCTCTGCTACAGCACTGACACGCACACCCAGTCCCTGCCTGCAGGACACTGTCCCCCCGGCCTCACCTCTTGCACCGGTCAGCAGAAAACCCCTCTCTAGCACCAGCCAGCCCCACCCAAGTAAACTCATATTAAATAATTAATATCTTACACAATTACCTTATACAAATACATGATTAATAGCTATTAACTAAACACACTACCCTTTACAATTAACTAAACACACTACCCTTTACAATACCCCCCTCACTGAAAAAGTGTCGCTTCACTCCTGAACGGCACTTTAGAACAACACTATTCGAGGGTCCCGGTACTATGAGTCCAAATTCTCCACCGGCCCCCTTAGGGGTTTTCACCTCTACGTGCCGCAACGCTTCCTCCAAAGCGCACCCCGTCCTCAGCCATACTCCGCCGCATCTTGGCCATCCAATAACCGCCACGAAGGTGACGCCTCCCACAAGAAGGGTAGTCCCTAATACGATGAACATCCCCAGGAACAATGTCCATACTCCTCCTCCAGCGCAGTTCCGCAGTTCCTAGACGTGATCTCCGCCAACGTCATCCAAGCTGGAACTGCCCTCCGATGTCAAAGGTGAAGAAACAGCTGTTCACACTTCTGCTTCTGCCAGCGCCTGCAGGAACACACCTGTCGAGTTGTGCCGTTGGGACCTTGCGTGCACTATGCATGCCGTCATGGGCGGTCCTGAAGTCTTCAGTGGCAAGTCTAAGACCACCCATATCTCGTGCGTTGTAGCCACACGATGGACCCTCGCCAGACTGTAGTAGACATTTGGCTCGTCTGCACCTGAAACCAAAGTCACACCCATCGGGAGAGCCAGCTCCACATCCCGCAGGGTTCTCTCTCATTCCCAACTGCGCAATAGGACCCTTGAAAAGATTCCCCCTTTGGCACAACTCCACCCCCCTTACCGTTTCCTCAAGCCTAAGTAACAACTCGAAAGTGGCAAGTTCGGGTTACGAAGAGAGGCAGTAATGGTTACTGTTTCATTTAAAAGCATCATTGAGGGGGACACTGCTTACCCTATCCCCTCATTCCTGGATGTCCCTCCCTGTGATTCCTGTGATAGGTCCCTATCACTCGCGCAACACCCAACCAAACGAACAGAATTAAAATTTTATCCTGTAACCCAGGTACATAGAAATACCTACTCTAAGAGTTTCGACTTCGCTGATTGTAATTCATCACAGGCTCATACGCCTCCTGGACCATCGGGAGCTCTACGATGGCGAAGTTGGTACGGAGACCTTGGCGCAAAGTCCCTGGCCAAGTGAGGAGGACTCCATTCGGGATCCTGTGTAAGTTCTCCCGACCTTTACGACTCTTCTTCACTCCCTTCGGAAACCGTTCCCCCCCTAGGGGCCCGAAGAGTGGAATCCTCTCCTGAATCGCTACTTTCCCCTGGAACGAGGGTACTTTCCTCACTTCCCTCCGTCTCTACCTCAGGGGACTCTACACTGCCCTTCGAGTACCGATCTCGCAACCGTCTGAAGTATTCTCCCAGAACACTACGTTGGGTCTCAGGGGTTTGGGCAATCAGGTAGCGGACAACGTACTGCTGATTTCGTACGCACAGGGCATCGGGAGTGGCGGTGGCCTGAACTCGGGCCTGGCGCGACTGGTATTGGCGCCATTGGCAAACCCAAAGGCTGTGTTTCCTGAGGGCCCGGTGCTTCTTCTAACAGTTCAGGAGTGACTACCCCTTCCGACTGTTCAGGAGTGACCACCCCTTCCGGCTGAGTATTCCCTAACACGATCGTTTGCCCCGTTGGGTCTAACGAATTCTCCCCCGGCTCCACGGTTGTAGTCTCCGACATCCCTTCCACAGGGGTCACGCGGCCTGAGGCTGGCGCCTGTGCGCCCTGCGCCTCTTCCTCCTCGCCACACCCTCCAAGTATTCGTCCTCTAGGTCGTAAGGTGCACCGGGCCACATCTCAAGTATAGAACGGCTCTTCCGGTAGTATTTCCGACACTAGTGTAGGTCCGTCAACCGCCTGGTTGACCTCTGGAGTCGACCCCTCATCACTTGAGTACGCTTTCTTTAAGCGATTTGCATGGACCACCATCCGACCCCGGTACTAAGTAATACCTCGTAGGTTACTCGAGACAGTACCTTCACAATTTCATGAGGTCCCATCCAAGGGCAATGTAATTTTTGGAAAGTGACCTGGTTTTACTGCAGGCACATGCAAATAAACTCGATCCCCGCATTTGAATACACGCTCCTTTAACCTTCTGTTACAATAGCGTGTTTCGTTCCGCCCACGTCTTTTCAGCCCTGGCTCTTGCCTCTTCATACGCCTTTGAAAGGCGGTGTCTGAGGTTGCCAACCTGGTCTTCCCAGGCTTCCCCTTCTCTCAGGGGTGACGAGTCACAGAACGACGGGGGAGTCAGCTCTCTACCGAATATCAGGAAATTCGGTGAGTAGCCTGTGGAGGAATGCGGTATTGATCGATATGCCATCAGCGCATACGGGACCCATCTATCCCAATCCCTACCGTCCTTCCTGGCATAGTGTGAAACTGATTCTGTAATCGTACGATGGAGCCTCTCGATCATACCATTACACTCCGGGTGGTAAGGAGTTGTTTGAACCTTCTTTGTTCCCAGTAACTGACACACTTGCCTGAAGAACTTGGACACAAAATTGCGCCCTTGGTCGGTCAGAAGCCTGAGCGGCACCCCATGCCTCGTGACTATTTCTACAAAACCGCGGGCTGATTCTTCAGCTGTTAGGTCCTTAATGGGGATTCCCTCGGCATATCTCGTGAAATGATCTATAAACGTGAGCAGTACTTGTTACCCCTGGCCCGTTTTTGGGAAATGGTCCCACCACATCCATCGAGACTTGCTCGAAAGGTGCTCTGGCCATATAAGGGCGTTGGACAGGGACGCGTAAGCCTGCCGGCGTCTTCCTTTTCGAACAGGCCTCACAGCTTTTTACAAACTCTGCCACGTCCTTCTTCCAGCTCGGCCAATAATACGAGCGGTGGACTATGGCAGAGGTGCGTTCAATGCCAGGATGACCCGCCCAGGGGGATGCATGACAATCCGTCAAAACGTCCTTCCTCATTACCACCGGAACGAGCAGTCGCCAATCAGAACCGGTAGAAGTCCCTGGGTCCCAATAAAAAACTCCGTCCGCGTCCTTCACGACCTGATCCGAACGACTCGTCGTTACCATGGACTGGCACCACGAGTCCTTTTGTTGAGCAGCCAATATCCTGTCCCTACTCCACACACAGCTCTTCAGCTGGGCGACCCTTCTACTCAATGCATCTGCATTGCTGTTAGCAATTAGCATTTAGCTACCGCGAAATTACACTTCGCCCAGTTTGCCTTCAAGTTAGCTGATCGCAGTCGACCAAGGACTCCTTCTAACCTTTTCGCGTGACCCTCCGCATCCTCGCTATGGATCACTATGTCGTCGATGTAGACGAAACAGCCGTCGCCCTTAAGTTTGCCTAGCACCTGATCCATAGTTCGTTGGAACGTAGCCGGCGCTCCACACAAACCGAACGCCATTTTCCTGTATTCCCAGTGGCCTCCTAGAGTGGTAAAAGCCGTCTTCTCTCGGTCCTCGGGGGCTATGGGTATTTGGTGGAACCCGCTGGCCAGATCGATGGTACTAAAATACTTACTCGTCCCTAATTGTTCAAGGGTTTCTTGAATCAGTGGCAAGGGGTACGGGTCTGGTCGTGTTACCGCGTTTAACCCCCTAAAATCCGTACAAAAACGGTACTTTATACTCCCGTCCTGGTTCGTTTTTCTAACCAGCACAACTGGCGCCGACCATGGACTATCCGAAGGGGTGATGACGCCCTTGGCGAGCATGCCTTCCAATTGTTCCTCCACCACAGCCCTCTCATGGAAAGGGACCCTGTACGGCCGTTTCGCAATCGGAGGAGCGTCTCCTGTTCTTATGTGATGGAACACAGGCAAGCTACACCCTTCCTCCCCAGGTTCCTCAAATACGTCCGAGAAATCCATCAGCACTTGTTCAATCAGGTGCTTTTCCTTCTCTGGCAGATGCGCCAGCTTACCCCTTATTTCTCCCCGAGACAGGTTACCATCCTCGACACGCTTAGGGGCGGATCTGTCTTCCGTACGGCAACACGTCTTCGGGGCATATCGCGTAAGCCTTGCCCGCGAATCTCACCCTTATTCAACGTTAATTCGGTGGAGGTTTCATTTAGTACCTTCAGCCACAAAACGCTTGAGCTTCCGTCTACCACCACACCGCTCAGACCGCTAGCTGCCACAAGTTCAGGTTCGACCAGCACCGGTCCGTCCGGCTTACGACCTCTTATCTTCCCAGGCACCAAGGCTTCACAGTAAGTTGGGATTACTTCCGCCCTCTGTACCTTCACGAAACGATTCACCTCATCGTAGCCAAAGAGATTCCTTTCAAGTCTCCCTTCTTCGGTCTACCCTTAGAGATTGGCGCCTCAGGGGATTTAGATAATGCACGACTGCCGACGGCGGGCGTTTCACCTCCCCTCTTTTTTGTCCCACTTAGAAACCAGCTCAGCGGTCCGGCGCTTAACCTCCCTTATCCACTGTCTGTCCTTCTCTAACCTGTCCTCATTGACTCTCATCAATTTATTTAATCGCGAAGGGGAACGGGTAGCCTTAATTGACCCAGAGGAAATATCAACCACCGCACCAAATCTCCTAAGCAAATCCATGCCCAGGAGCCCATCGCAGTCAATATCTACTTCTGCTATCACCACAGGGTGGATAAGGTCGGTCTGGTCCAGTCGCACTCTCACCGATTGCTCTCCACGAACCTCCAACGCCTCTCCGGACACGCCCTTTAATTTACTACTCGGAGGGAGTAGTTCCTTTCCTCTGATAGGCTTCTTGAGGAGTGTGACATCAGCCCCCGTATCTAATAGCATTAGGTGTGGGAGGCCGTCTATGCTCACTTGGACTGTAAACCTAGGCTTTTCCCCTCCTCCAATCCCGTGGAGCCTAACGTCTCTATTCCCGCCTTTTTCTTAGTTTCGACCTGGTTCGCGGGGCTCGACCAGGTCTTGGCCTTTTTGGGTTTTCCCTAATAGTGCGCTCTGATTTAACCCTCTGGCGGCATTCCTTAGCGACGTGCCCTGGAGTTCGGCATCTATAGCACACGAGCGTCAGGGCCCCCTTTTTGTTACTTATCAGTGCCCCTCGATCGCCTGGAGTGACTGGCGTTGCACATTTACTTGAAAAGTGACCTCTACCTCCACAGCGATAACAAATCACTTCCAACTGAGACCGGGACTTCCCTCGGTCTTGGTGTACCCTACTCACCACCGGCCCTTCTCCCCCGGTCTCATCAATTGCAAACACCTGCCGACTACCCCCCTCCTCCAGCTCAATGGTGCACGCCCTTTCTACTGCTTCTTCCAAGGAAGACGGAGGGAACATCCGTACAAACCGGCCTACATCGCCCCTAAGGCCACTCAGGTACGCCGTTAATACCACGCGATCGATCTGCTCTCTCGCGACCATTTGCTCTATGGGAGACCCCTTTTCCTTCAGAGCTTTTTCACCTATGGCTCTACAGCGGTCCGCGAAAGCCCTGGAGTCTTCGCCCTTTTCCTGACGAACGCTACTAAGTTTCATCAAGTACTGTTCCGGTTTCCAGGTATCTTTAAACCTAGCCTCTAACGCGTTTCTAATCGCTCCGTAGGTCGACTGAGGGCTCGTCAGGTCACGACGACTGGCTAAAAACGACGCGGCTGGACCCTTCAACTTCATCCTCACAACCAGGATTTTATCTAAGTCTCCCCAGTTACCGCATTGGGCTACAAGTTCCACCCCTTCAAAAAAATCAGTCACTGAGATTGACCCTTGTTCACCGGACCACGGTAATACCATAGTCTGGAGGCTCATGTCCTTTCTTACTTGAGCCCGGGGACCTCCCAACATAGTCTCGTTATCAGATTCGGTCACTTTGACTTCTTTACCCGTTAGCGTACTTAGCTGTGTGGACATGCGTTCAAGCTCCCTTTTCAATGATGCTTCCCTCTCCTCGAAAGCCCGATTAGCCTCGACGAGCTGCTCCAACTTTTGTCGAAGTTCCCCTTCCATGCTTACAAAAGGTGAGAATATACGCAATAAGGGAAAAGATTATTTATTTACTACCTCGGGCTTGACGCCCGCGAACCTAAGGCTCTATCAACTGTAGGGTATGAGTAACTGATAAGGCCTCGGAATGAGGTCCGCGAATTTAAAGCTCTCATCAACTATCCTTATCGCCTCCTGTGTCGCTATAGCTAGCCACGCCCTATCTCCCTCTCACTCTTTCTCTATTCTATTCACGCGTAGTTCTTTAAGTAGTTTAGCCCCAAATCGCGTAAACTACCCCACACCTGACACCATTTGTAATGAGGGTTTCTGTGAGAGGGAGGTGATGATAGTCCTATTTCTCTTAAATACATATATTTTACAAATAGATTAAAAAGTAGTTAACACCAAAAAAAATATAAACACCATAAAAACTAAATAAACGGGAATGGGACTGGCTATCAGCTAAATGGGTATGACAAAGGTCTCTCACCTAGGATTATCCATGGCCAATACATGCTGAGGGTCTGCTCTGCTACAGCACTGACACGCACACCCAGTCCCTGCCTGCAGGACACTGTCCCCCCGGCCTCACCTCTTGCACCGGTCAGCAGAAAACCCCTCTCTAGCACCAGCCAGCCCCACCCAAGTAAACTCATATTAAATAATTAATATCTTACACAATTACCTTATACAAATACATGATTAATAGCTATTAACTAAACACACTACCCTTTACAATTAACTAAACACACTACCCTTTACATATATATATATAAATATATACCAAACTCGATATATAATCGTTTTATGTAAAAAGAATGATCAAGTTCGTTAACGGCGGAAATCGGAAAAGTGGGAGGGGCGTTTAGAGTGACGTATTTTCGAAAATTCAAAATATCTCCGTTACTATAAGCCGGATCGAAACATTGTATGGAACCAATCTTAAGTCAAATTAAATGTACAAAAAACATTGTTATATAGATTTAGACTCTATCTTGAATGTCAACCGAGATATTTGCATTGTTCAGTCTTCAGCAAAGCACCGTTTCTATTCATGTTACATAAACAATACTCTGTTATATAATAAACCACATTATTCGAAGCTTCAATACCAGGCATTGTTTTACCCTTTATTATACGACATTCATTCAAATATTTTCTGGTGACCCTCCCCCCTTCTTAAGTTCTTGGGCTACTAAAATGTGATCGATTCAGATAAACATTATTCTGATTCATTATAAATGACAGTACTAGATATAGTAAATAGTTTTCAAAATAATTATTAATTTATTTTCTGGTATATTTCAGAAACTATTTTTCTTTCCGGTGAGAGGTTGGCAGACCTGTTTGTTTAAATTTCAGACGATTCCCGTCTGGAGGTTACTAAAATGGACTGACATATATCTTACTTCCGTTCTTATTTATTCACTTAATATTCACGGTGGTGTTGCGTTACCAGTTTGTAGATTGTAGATCTATTGTTAACTTTCGCGTGGAAAATCTGCTTAGTTTACGCAGCTCCTGCGTGACGGACGTTTTATGCAATAGGTGAATACTGTGTTCTCTATCTTCCCGTTGTTTGTAGAATTATATGCAAACTCTAAGCAGATTTCCCAAGTGCTGCTATAACACGCTAGTCATCTCACCAGACGACATATTCTTTATTTATCTGAAAAACCCCATGAGTAGATAAATTCTGATGGCCCACCTCCCTCCGGCCTGTGGTCTTGGATTACTAAATAAGAGTGATTGTGATAAAAATTATTCTGGTCTATTTTAAAATACAGCACTAAATATATATAATAAATAGTTTTCAATAAAATTTATGCATTATATTCATATATATTTCAGTAATTTTTAGCAGATTTCCCTTAAGGGAAATCAGATATTGAGGTCGTACTCATAATGCGATTTTCGAAAAATTTCGTCAAATGTCCATCGATCCTACCCAGGAGATGACGAAAATGAGGACCGTTCAAAATTATATATATATATATATATATATATATATATATATATATATATATATATATATATATATATATATATAATTTGACATTTGACGAAATTTTTCGAAAATCGCATTATGAGTACGACCTCAATATCTGATTTCCCTTGAGGGAAATCTGCTAAAAATTACTGAAATATATATGAATATAATGCATAAATTTTATTGAAAACTATTTATTATACACTGCTCAAAAATGAATAGGGATATTGGCAGTTTTGTGGTATGTATGGGGCCTAGCATATTTTTTTTTTATTATTATAAATATCATTAATATTTATTAGAAATTATTGTCTTTTTCCCCCTATAAAAAAGAAATTTAATTAAGATCGATTTCATTAAAATTAATAGGATAAGAAAAAATAACCAATATCCCTATTCATTTTTGAGCAGTATATTTAGTGCTGTATTTTAAAATAGACCAGAATAATTTTTATCTAAATCACTCTAATTTAGTAATCCAAGACCAAAGGCCGGAGGGAGGTGGGCCATCAGATATATATATATATATATATATATATATATATATATATATATATATATATATATATATATATATATATATATATTTGTCTCTCAACACTCTAGTGGTCGCAATTTTTATTTAATCTTCATCAAACTCGGTATTTAATCGTTTTAGGTAAAAAGGAAGATCAAGTTCGTTAACGGCTGAAATCGGACCAGTGGGAGGGGGGGGGTTTAGAGGGGGGATTTTCGAAAATTAGAAATATCTCCGTTACTATACGTCGGATCAAAAAATTGTATAGAATCAATCTTATTGCAAATTAAATGTACTATAAATATTGTTATATACATGTATTCTCTATCTTGAATATTAACCGAGATATTTGCATTTTTCAGTTTTCAGCCATCAGCAAACCGCCACTTCTACACATGTTACATAAACAATACTCTGCTACATAATAAATCACATTATTCGAAGTTTAAATACCAAAAATTGTATTAAAGACACCATTATTATACGAGATACATGCAAATATGTTCCGGTGATCCCCCCCCCCCTTCATAAAGTTTTGGACTACTAAAATTTGATTGAATGAGATAACAATTATTCTGACTCATTATTAATTACAGTACTAGATATAGTAAATAGTTCTCAATAAAATTAGTATGTTATATTCTGATATATTTCAGTAATTGTTTTCCTTTCCGGTCTGAAGCGGACAGACTCGTTTGTTTACATTTCTAACCTAACGCTTCCTGTCGGCAGGTTATTAAAATTGGATGAAACATTTCTTATTTCCGTTTGTATTTATTCACGGTGGTGTTGTGTTACCAGTACGTAGATTTATCTATTAGTAAACAACACGAGGGAAATATGCTTAGTTTACGCAGCCCCTGCGTGACGGACGTTTTTTTTTTTCTTTGCGATCAAGAATATTTTTTTCTTTTATATTTTTTAGATGCTGACCTGTTTGTTTAGTATGTTTAAATAAATATTCACGGTGGTGTTGAGTGTAAAACTATGTAGAAACTTCACGTGGGAAATCTACTTAGTTTACGCAGTGCCTGAGTGACGGGCTTTTTAGCAGTTTACCCTTAAAGGAAATCAGCTATTGAGGTAGTACTCACGACGCGATTTTTGAAAAATGTCTTCAAATTTCCATCGATCCTACCCAGGAGATGACGAAAATGAGGCCCGTTCAAAATTATATATACATGTTACGGTGAAAGGCCGAAATCTGGGCAATGTCCACATTCACCGTGATTGTCGACATAGGCCAGATTTCGGTCTTTCATGGTATATATACCTCTCTAGCGGTAGCAATTTGTGTTTAATCATTATCAAACTCGATATGTAATCGTTTTATGTAAAAAGAAAGATCAAGTTGTTTTATAGCTTAAATCCGACCTAGTAGAGGGGAGGAATTCTTAACGAAAATTTTTATTATCTCCGTTTTTAAGCGTCGGATCGAAAAATCGTATAGAATTAATCTTATTGCAAGTGTAATGTTCTATAAATGTTGTATGTGTGTATTTTCACTGTCTTGATTATTAACCGAGATATTATGGTTTTCATTAAACTATTAGTTTGTGAGACACATGCAAATACGTTAAGTTTTCTCGAAAACGTTTATTTGATCTATACCATACTCGATATTTAGCCGTTTCAGTCAACAATAAAACTTATATTTTATACTGGAAGAAATCGGACCTGGAATAGTGGTGGTGTAGAGGAGGGGGGGGGGATTAGAAAATTAAAAATATCACTGTTATTATGAGTCGGATCATAAAATCTTATAGAACCAATCTTGTTAAACTTTTGATTTTCTACAATTGTTGGTCTATGCATTTGTTGGGAACTCAAGTAGTAAACGAGTTATTCGTACTTTCTTTAAGCAGATTTCCCTTAAGGTAAATCAGCTATTGAGGTCGTACTCATGATCAATTTTCGAAATTTTTCTTCAAATGTCCATCGATCCTTCCTAGGTGATGACGAAAATGAGATCCGTTCAAAACTTTATATATATATATATATATGTCTGTTACCGCTCTATCGGTCGCAATTATTGTTTAATCGTTACCAAGCTCGATATGTGGTCGAAAAAAAAAAAGATCAAGTTCGTTGACGGCTGAAATCGGACCAGGGGGAGGGGGGGATTTAGAGGGGAGGAATTTCGAGAAATGGAATATGTCTCTTACAATACGTCAATTAAATACTTTGCGCTTACTTACTTCAAAAAAAAACTTTATTGGTATGAACCAGAAATAATTACAGAATTAATTATCAGACTTACATGGAGACGGCAGATACAATAATGAGGAATGGGAAGGAAAGGGTCAGGTATTTATACTAGTTGACTGCTAAACTGCTGAGGTAGTGTCTGGTCCCGTGCCTTAGGATTCGAAGTCCTCTGAGAATTTTAGGATGGAAGTTTCCAAGGATCAAACCGCCGCACACTGGAGCGATCCTTCAGTAATGTTGGACATTGGGGGAAAAAATAAAAGTTTTAATTTGGGATTTTGATTGTATTGTTAGTACCACATAAACCCTTTTCAATTGAGCAGATTGATTTTTAGCCATATTATTGCAATGGTTTTTACATAATGCCTGGTTATAATTGCTATGTTAAAAAAAGCCTTGGCTTATTAAATTCGTCGTGAACTCTTATTTCATTTTATAAATTATTGTTGCTTCCAGTACACATTAAGGGTATTATAACAAATCAAAAACTGGAACAAAAGATTTTTAAAATTCCTCTAATTTTTTTTTTTTTTTTTTACATCTAGCTGAAAATAATTTTATTTAATTGAATTCGCAAATCGCCTGTATTTGCTTGAAAAAATACCACTTGGCATGCTTTTAGCAGTGTATTGTTTTATTTACAACGTCGTCAGATCTTGCCTAAACTTGCCTATTCATTAAATATTTTACTTTTAGTGTTAACACTTTCGGTGAGGAAGACGTATTATACCTCCCGCGGACCTTTCCCAACTACGTATGGTGTATCACATTTAAACACTTAACAACGATAGCGATCGCTTAGAAACAATATCTTCGGAAGTAAAAGAACTTCTAATTGAAAAATAAAAAGCATTTGAAATTATAGAAATGTTAGATATTCTTCCAGCTTACAAATTCTCATTATTAAATTAAATACATAGATTTTTTTTTTAAAATTTTTATTCTAGATATATTTTTGTTTACAATTTTAGTATTGCGTTTGTGAACTTCAATTTATTAAAAAAATAAAAATTTATAAAACATATGTGTTGATATTATGTGTCTACAAATCACAATTCTCTACTTAGTAAGCGATACATAATCTGTATGTACACATTTAAAATTCATCCTACCGTTATATCGCATCTGGCAAAATTGCTTAAAAAATTGCTGATGAGGTAGTTCAATAGAGTATTCGATGTGCTTTAAAATGACACTAGAATCAATATTCTAGGACCAGTAGAAACGGAGATATTAATGAATGTCCGGCTTACCCTATCACTCGCTCCAGTGTGCGCCGGTGTGGTAGATTTGAAGGCACTACTTGTAGGGATATGGTTTCGCCTTGAGGTTCTTGTGGATGTTGAGATGGTGGAGGTTCCAGACACTTTGATGTACAATAATATTTATAAACTACAATCACATGAAATATTAACAAGTAGGTTATTAGAAAATACATAATTATGTGAGAATAATCAAAACTTAGAAATTCTAGAGGCTCTAATGGTAAATTATCTATACTAGGTGAATTTAGATGTTCAAATGTGAGATTATAATTGTGAATATTTTCTGGATTGTGTTCAAAATTTAATATATGGGAGCCAATGGTTAGAATATTAGTTTTAGGGCATTCTAAAATTGACTCATTATGATTAAGCTTAATTAGGGCTGAACTAGGGAGGAATACAGGGTTAGATACATCGGATATATGAATAATACATCCGCCTATATAATAGCCTTAAAATTAAGGTATAAATCTATGCTATCAATATATTTAAGAAATGAAGATGTATGAATGGAAGTAGTGACACAACCATTCGAATTGCCTAAAAATAAATTTTTAATACAAATATCATCTACAGATCTAATGTTTCTACAATAATAATTCGATAAAATAAATGTACTATTACCCACTAGTGTATGTGTTTTGTTTTGTAGTACCTGTGTATAAGGTGCTATTGTAGATATTATTTGATCATCATTCAGTAAGTAAAATGATGTGTATGTGTGGCTCAGTAAGGGTAGTGATATGAAGAAGTATATTAGTCTTTCATGTGTGGCACAATTTAATGTGCTCGTCAGCCATAAAATTTCTGTGTTTGTAGATAACAAGGGGATTTTGGAGAGTGTCTTCATGTCGAGTTGGCCTATGAGTGAAGAGTGAGGGATCCGTAGTTTATACATTTCTAGACAAATCTCTAATTCATTTATTCTGATATATATATATATATATATATATATATATATATATATATATATATATATATATATATAGTTGAGAATTGTGTAGAGTTCAGTCAAGTGTATGTGTCGTTCATCGTTGTCAAGGGAATTTATCAACCTTTGAGACTTGTCGTTGTTTCTGTTTAACGCGTCTATATCGTGTTCTGACGTTCTATATTATGTTCTATGTGATACGAGTTTTTCTGGAGTTCAGTAATTGTTTGGTCATAGTACTGTTTGTCCTGTGCATCCATGTTTCCTGTGAGCCGTTTTTGGCTGATCCTAATCCGTTAATAATACCACGTCTCCTTCTTGATGAAGAATTTATATTAAAAGTTGTTCTCAATTTATTTTTAGTAAGTTGCAGTAAACGATTAGTGACCTCGTAAGTTTTTAAGTCTTTAAATGTAGGTAAAACTTTGCGCTGATGTCCCCAGACGGTTATACAATCATAATTGTTCATAACACATGCAATAATCCATTTACTATTGATTATAACCAAAAACGCACACACTAAACCATAAACATAAATATTTCGAGAAAAGCGTATCGCTATCAGGAGTAAAACTCTCTAACGCTCTTCCCGAATGTATTAAATTTGTTAAAATATATTCTTTGTTTAAAAATGTTTTTATACACAAGATAATTACTATCACAAATGTTCAATCATTAAATAGAGCTACAAAATATTTGCCATAAAATCGCTCAAAAAATAAAAATAATAAACGTCGTCTCTTTAACACCTTCACTGCGGAGCCTCGCAGCATATGCGAGGTCCTGAGTCACTCCCTGGTGCGGGCCTCGCATATGTTGCGAGGAGCGTCGCCCCGCCCTCCATTCGTTCTAGAGACCTGAAGGTTGGAGTGGGGAAAACCTCCGCACTCACAAGCATTCAGTAGTGTTCTGACCACCGTCTGGCCAAGTCGTTTGCAGTTTCAAAAATTTTTGGGGTTATTATTTTTTATGGGCCAATTTGTCTCTCCATCAGAGGCTCATTCATTATTGGAGGTCCATATTCCCCTATAGTACCCCTGCTTTCCCTTCAATGATGTCACGAGACACGTTTCTCCGTATACTGAGACGCCTGCACTTCGTCACAGAACCACAAGACCCGAACGTTGAGCATGATCCGCTGTATAAAATTCGGCCTCTGTTAAATTTTTTTGTTGAGAGGATGAAAGAGATATACTACCCCTTCAAAGAATTAAGTTTGGACGAGTCCATGATGCTTTGGAGGGGTAGGCTATTCTTTCGCCAGTATATCGCTAATAAGCGCCACAAATATGGAATAAAGATTTATAAGTTGACTCAACCTGACGGTCTTGTGCTGAAGACGTTAGTCTACTCTGGGCCAAGGGATCCACAAGTTGGAGGGAAAGGACACTCCTATAAAGTTGTCAGACATTTGGTTGATGACTATCTCGGCCATGGCCATGCCATTTACGCTGACAACTTTTATACGTCTGTCCCCATGGCCTACGAGCTTCTGGATCAGGGTACCTATCTTACTGGTACTCTGAGAAAGACTCGGAAGGGCAACCCAGTTGATATAGTGGGGGCTAAGCTCAAAAAAGGAGAGATAAAAGAGAAATTTACTGTTAAGGGTGTCTGTTTTCAAATGGCGCCACAAACGAGATGTCATTATTATTTCATCGGAGTTTGATGCCCAGATAAAGGCGGTCACGAGCAGGGGGAAGACCGTCGAGAAGCCCGAGGCAATTATTAATTATAATAAATATATGGGCGGTATTGACAGGTCCAATTTATGATTTCATAACCAATTACGAAATAAAGAAATTTCCCATTACTAAACGAAAGTTTCTCTTCAGGTGGTGTATTTTCAGCTATATAAGTTCATTTTGGATCAATATGATTTTCATATAGATCTATTCCATTATTATGTTTACTTTATATGCATTTGTAACCTAATAATCGTATTTCTTCCTCCCTATGCAACGTATGCAATGTCCGCACACGACAGTGCACTAGGTCGGGAAGAACACACAAAATGTTCTGTCTTGAGGGTTTGCCTACCTAATTCACTGCCGTGTGCGGACCTCGCATACGTTGCGAGGTTAAAAAAAATACGATTATCGTTGTTAAAAATGCATACAAATTACCACAAATAGGTTTTTACTTAGTTTGAACAACTTTAAAACAGAAACCAAATAAAAAAAAAATTCGTTTTTTGGAAGTGATTTTCGATTCGGGCATCCGCAGCGAAAGTGTTAAGGTGGGACAAGTTTCTCCTCCACCTTTGAGACTTGTCTTTGTTTCTGTTTAACGCGTCTATATCGTGTTTTAAAGTATTGATGAGGTTTTTGTTGTATGCACTCTGACGTTCTATATTATGTTCTATGTGATACGAGTTTTTCTGGAGTTCAGTAATTGTTTGGTCATAGTACTGTTTGTCCTGTGCATCCATGTTTCCTGTGAGCCTTTTTTGGCTGATCCTAATTTGTTAATAATACCACGTCTCCTTCTTGATGAAGAATTTATATTAAAAATTGTTCTCAATTTATTTTAGTAAATTGCAGTAAACGATTAGTGACCCCGTAAGTTTTTAAGTCTTTAAATTTAGGTAAAACTTTTTCGGTGTCAAATAATTCAGTATATAGGTTAGTATAGTTAACAAAGTGTGTGATTGTATGGTATTTATGAATGGAGTATGAGCCTGGTAGTTTGATCGGGAGTATAGCTGGCGTCTTGGAGATGTCAGTCACTTGATACTGTACCGTCTGAGTCATCGTCTTGGAGATGTCAGTCACCTGATACTGCACCGTCTGAGTCATCGTCTTGGAGATGTCAGTCACCTGATACTGCACCGTCTGAATCATCGTCTTGAGGAGCACCAGGGTCATGATCCATGTTTGTGTCCTCATTTACGACAGAAGGAATGTCTGCGTTCACAACCTTTGTTTTCCTTCCTTTATAAACTTTCCTGAGCCGTTGCAGATTGTCTTTATGTAATTTAATTTCTTTGTTTTTATCCTTGAGATTAACAACAGGGGTAAGGGTTATCGGATTTTAACCTAGTCCTAATCTTTGCATATGTTTTTTCTAGTATTTCGGGGTCTTCTCTATTTTTGTACAGTTGTTGGTCTGTCAAGTTTTTCCTTGTCGATAGTTTCTTTAATAATGGATTGTACAAGTTTGAGTATGTCGTGGTACTGTTCGACTAATCGTTCTTTTATCTTATCGTCGGTGGAAGCGGGAGTACGGTGATTGGGCCCGAATGTGATTTCATTCGGTGTCAGTTTAAGTTTTTGATGGAGCGTGTTGTTGTATGCTAGGACAGTTAATTTTAGTTTTCGTCAGTGTTTCCTTTGGTTCCTGGACGGTGACGCTTCGTAAAATGTCTACCATGGTGGAATGTATTCTGTTTAAAGTCCTAGTGAGTTAGGATGGTTTGGTGTAGTGTATTATGGTTCGATTCCTTGCGTTTCAAGGAGGTTTTGAATGAGGCAATTTTTAAATTCTTTTCCAATGTCCATTTTAATGCGGGTGGGTGTAGGGTACGTTTCCAAATAGTCTGTCAGTATTTGAAGTATGTTGGTTGCATTCAATGTGGAAGTGAGTCTGGTAAAAAGTATTTTCGAAAATATGTCAACAAGGGTTATTATGTATTTTTGTTCGTCCTGTCTCGACGGTCGGTTCACAGTAAATACCGTATGTTGTGTTAGGTTTCAGTATTTCTAGTAATTTTTTATTTAGATCAGATTACAATGGGTACATTGTTTCAATAATGTATCGAAATTTGATAAACGGCCTAAGAGTGTGTGTTGAATCACGTCCTCTTTGTATAAAGATTTGATATTTCTCAACGTTAACAGGTCTATCTTCTTCTACAATCCACACCTGTTGGTTAGAGGATTCCTGTGAATGGACGGTAGCAAGGTCAGTTTCATCTCTACAGTATGTAAGTCAGTGGTCTGTGGATTCTTAAAGAGTGTGTTCACTACATTTGTCGTATCTGTTTCCGTGATTTTATGTTCTAAATCGGATTTTATCTTTTTACTTTTGATTTTAACTTTTTTCTTTTTATGTTCACTAATATCTTTGAGAATATTCTCAATTTCTAATAAATTCATATTTTTCTTTATACTATATGAGCTTACTCTATTATTATTATTATTACTGTTAGTAGAACTTATACTACTATTATTATCATTTGATTCATTATTACTATTATGGGGGAGGTTTATACTCAGTGAAAACTGGAGTAAAATCCATATCGGGGGGAAATCCAACCGATATGGAGTTTGTGATTGTGACATGTTATGGGGAATTAAAATTTTTTTTTAAATATATATATATATATATATATATATATATATATATATACACACCTATCTTGTTATTACCATTTTTAGCAGATTTCCCTTAGGGGAAATCAGCTGTTGCGGTCGATTGAGGCTGTTGATAACGCGATTATCGAAATTATTCTTCATATATCCATCGATCTAGGAGATGACATGAAAATGAGTTCCGTTCAAAATTATATATATACTATCTCAGATACCCGGCTTCGCCCGGGAATTCATTTGAGGCTGAATGGTGATGGTATTTTTTTGGCAAGGCTTTACTTTGCACAATATTTTGACATTTACCCGTCCCAGTGTTTAGGGTTAATACCCATCGTTGCTGTGGATTTTTTAATAATAATATTAATTTTTTTTGTAAGACTTCACTGTCCTCCATATTGTCATATTTCCCGTCTCCTGTGCATTATGCATAGCTTTGAATTATTAAGGTCAAAATATTAACATAGATTTGAATTAATTTTTCCAGGTGAGGTACCTGGTAGTTCATATTGGAAAGAATTGATGAGCATATCAATATTTCTACGCAAATTACTTGCTTCATAGATTGTTCCAGAAAAAATGTATAAAACAGAAGTTACTCTAAATAACAAAGTAAACAACTTTTGTTATGTGCACGTTTGTCGAAAAACATATAGACAACGAAATATCGCGAATTTTTATTTCAGACTTCCCTTATAACCCCCACTCCCGTTTGAACCTTAAATTTTAATATAGCTTAGAATCATGGAAGAATTAATGCTAATTGACATACCAAGTTTTGTTAGTTTCGGTTGAGTCTTTTGTGCCAAATAAATGTTCACTTCCGCTATAGGTTTTAGCGTATACCTCGTATATAATTCGGTATACGAAAAAATTGTATATAACAAAAGTTACTCTAACTAACAAAATAAACAACTTTTTTCATGTTCATATTTGCCGAAAAACCAATAGGAAACGAAATATTGCTATTTTTAATTTCAGGCTTCCCACATAACCCACTACTGTTCGTCTCAAAGAATATTAATATAGCCTAAAGTCTAAAGTTGAGTTAGTAGTAATATACATACCAAGTTTGATAAAATTCGGTTCAGCCGTTTATGCGTGAAAAGGTAACAAACAAACATACACGAAAGAAACAAATTGCAGATATGGTGTATATGACATGTGAAACGAAAAGTTATCGTAAAATTTCGAGAATAAACCAATGTACAGACAGAGGTTACAATTTTATATATAGACTAGCTACAGTACCCGGCTTCGCTTGGGAAATCATTGTCGACTGACTAATGATGGTATTCTTATAGCAAGACTTCAATGTGCACAAATACACTTCACTCTACGACTGAAGGCAAATTTTGGGTATTAATAGAATAGAAATTTTAGTTATGAAGAATAAATAAAAATGTGTTCCTAATCTATCCCTCTCCACTTTTTGACTCACCGTTTTTGAATAATTCAAACCATAATCATGAATAGCATTTATTACAATTAAATATCATCTATAATGAACATATTTCCGTTCAAAAACCAATCCGAGCACATATAGTTTAAGCATAGTTTAGCACGTAAGGTTATATTCATAATAGTAGATCTCAGTGGAAATCACTTCCCGTAATACCAGCATTAAACAGGAAATAAGTAAACTCAATTAACTTGATTAGCCTCCCGTCTATTTCCACTCTCGTATTAGAGCTATCAACATTCTTCTCCTTAAATTATTGATTCAAAATAATATTGTAATAATTTATCTACCTGACGGAATTAAATAATAGTGTTACCCTAAAAATAATTTCATTAATATTGAAAAACCTAGGTTAGGGGAAGAGATCGTAGCCCTCCCTGCAATCTAAGTAATACTTTAAGCAATCATATCAAGTTTAAACGCAAATTGGCTTTGGTCATAATAACATTACCATTAACGTTTAATTGTTACGATAGCTCATATTTGTTTCAATAACATCAAGATATCGAAAATAAAAAAATATATTACCAGAATCAAAGAGTTTGATCCCCTACTACTTCCGCTATCACTCATTGAGGAAATTCAGCACGATTTTTTTTAAAATAATACATTGCACATATTAAATAATGGAAATGCTCTTATAGTTTAAATTTCTATTGGAAATAAATAACAAAATTATTTTCTAGGGAAAATAAATAAATGAGGAGAAGGGGGGGGGGAGATTTATAACCTCAAATGTCAAAAAATGTATAAAACAAAAGTAACTCTAAATAACAAAATAAACAACTTTTGTTATGTTCATATTTGCCAAAAACCCAATAGGAAACGAAATATCGCTATTTTTAATTTCAGGCCTCCGTTATAACCCCCACTCCTGTTCGTCTTAGAGAAAATTAGTATAACCTAGATTCTAAGTTGGGTTAGTAGTAATATACATACCAAGTTTCATAAAATTAATTTCAGCCGTTTATGTGTGAAAAGATAACAAACAGACACCAAAGAAACCTAAATGCAGTTATGGTGTCTATGACATGTGAAACGAAAAGTTATCGTGAAATTTCGAGAAAAAAAATCAACGTACAGACAGAGGTTACAATTTCATATATATATAGATTTAATTTGCAATAAGTTATGTTCTATGCAATGTTTCCGACGTATAGTTACGGAGACATTTCGAATTTTTGAAAATATACCCCTATAAGCCCCCCCTCCAACTTTTCTAATTTCAACCATTAATGAACTTAAGGAAAATCTGCTAAGGGGACCGATCTGATAAAGGCGAATTGACCAATGAATGCCATTTGGCGTAATCCAATTAAGTAATACATTCAAATGTTTTCATTTGACATGAATGCTGCTAAGAAAACCATCGAACACTGGATTCGGAATCCAGCTGCTGGAGTACTATGCCCATCGCAGTGTTCGAGGGGTCTCAAGGTAACACTAACTCTGCATTAGGACTAGGGTGGGCAAGGACGCCGGTTTTCCTTACCCTTCCTTGCACTCATCGAAGGCACGCTTGATGCTTCCTGCGGTCCATCCAATAGTCTTATTTTTGCTCTTCGCTCCGGAAATGCTTGAAGGGCTGATGCATGAAGTATGCAGTGCCTGTAGAAATTCACCGTGCCCAGTAACTTTCAGAGGTCGCTGATGGTAGTCGGGCGAGGGTAGATGGCGATGGCCTCAACCATCTCTGGCAGAGCGGTGATTCATTGCTCCTTCCTGTAGGCGGCGGAAAACGTCCTCGAGGTGGACATTGTGTTCTTCCTCGTCCTTGGACCCGATGTATATGTCGTCGAGGAAGGGGAAGATAATGTATAGGCCACGGGGTACGGCGTCGAGAAATCGCTACAAGGTCTAAGCTGCATTGCGTAACCCGAAGCAAATTCGTAGAAACTAAAAGAGGCCGAAGGGAGTTATAAACGCCGTCTTTGAAATGCCCTCTTCGGCGTTGGAGACTTGATAGTAAGTTCTATTCAGGTCGGAGCTTGGTGAAGACCTTCTTCCCATGGAGATTGATATTGAAGTCCGCTATATTTGGGGCAGCGTGGCGGTGGGGAAAGGTCTTCTCGTTGAAGCTAAGTATTCTCCACAGGGTCTTAATCCCCCATCCTTCTTCGGCACAATGTGCAACGGGCCCGCCCAGGAGCTCTTCGAAGGGTGGCAGATTCCTTCCTCCGTCATCTGCTCAAACTCCTTCTTGGCAGCTCCAGAACGCTCAGGTGTCACAGGTTTCCCACGAGTCTCGATATGATATATGACGAAATGGGTGGGCTTCATGGTGTACACCGGGTGGGCATACTTCTGAAGAAGATCCATGTACCATTCACCTCTGGGAACTGAGTAGATGGTTGGTACAGGGACACCAGGTGATTCCCCCAGCCCCGGTCCGTGTGGCTTGTAATCCTATTCAGTAGTTGGCAGCCGGCCAGGTCCACCATAATCTCATAACGGTAAAAGAGATCTGCTTCTATAATTGGCTCTCCGACGACAGCTAAGATGAACCGCCAGTTCAGCGTCCTTCGTAGGCCCAAGTCTAGCGCAAAGAGCTGGTCTCCAAAGGAGGGGATTGGTGTTCCGTTCGCAGTGAATAACACAAAGTCGCTAGCTACAGCTCGCTTTGTGATTTGTTGGATGACGGACACTGCTGCACCGTTGTCAAAGTATCGGAGTCGGGATCTACAATCGGTGATAAGTAGGCTGTGTTAGGGGTGCTTAGCGACACCCGTGCCCTCCACCTGTGCCGTCGCTACGTCTAGTTTCCCTGTGACAGAGGCTAGTTGGCTGACTTCCGATCTCAGGGGTACCCTGTGACCAGATCGGTGTGATATTAGCAAATGCAGAGATTACTGCTTTGGCTTCAGCTGCTACTCCCCCGCTGTAAGTTGGTTTATGGCTGCTAGGAGTCTGTCCTCTTGATCTGCATCCCTCCTATACCTCACAGATGCCACGCCCTTATGTCCTTGTGTCGGTTTGCTCCGCGATCCGGTCAGCTATTTCACTCAGCTTAGCCAAATAGTGAGTGATCGGTCAGCGCTGACGCTGCCTGCATGCCATCTCGTAAGGCGCTCATCCATATCGAATTAAGGTCTTCTGTTACTCCAGGCCCTCCTATTTCCCACAGCTCACTGAAAAACAGGGAAGGGTGCCTATCACCTAGCCTCTGGCCTTCCAATAGAAATAGTTATAGGAACGGCGCAAGTTGAAAAATTAGCAATGTTTTTGAAAATGTTTAGGAAAAATTATATTGAGGCCATGCGTACGGGTCATACCCGAAGCGCGAGTGCTTGAATTAACGCGAAACAATTTTTTTAACCTCAAAATATACTGCACAATGTAAACAATAATAATAATTGTGAAAATGATAGCTATCACTTGTCCCGCTTAAGTTTATTTATTTATTTATTGTGGAGCGTTCGCTGCGAGGCGATATTGCTCATCAAAAAAGAACAGATATAAATAAAAATATGGAAAACAGTAACAGAAAAAATTAAACACTACTATTAGAACAGGACAAACTAAGAACGCAAAACACAAAACGCAACAAAAGAGACAAAAAAAAGCACGCATCAACAAATTTAAAAAAATAAACAAAAACAAAAATGAAACCGCAACATTCGATTCAAAAACAAAAAATATCTTATAAAGAAACCACAAAATTAAAAACTATAATGAAGCTCGAGTTAAAACATTCTTTTTAAAATGCATTACCTTTAAATTTGTCGGTATATGTTAATGTCTTTTAAATGTTGTAGTATTATAGGAATGTGTGGGCTACTTTCAGTAAGTAAGTTGTGTAAGTCATGTGGTATGTTTAGATGGTCACGTTTTTTCCAGTCTGTTAGTATGTGTTGTATTGTCAGTGGAGCATTACAGTTTAAGTTCAATCGTCGTTTAACAAACGAACCGCTAATAAATAAGTGCCGCAACGTGGAGGAATTGACTCTCACTACACCTCATGAGATGGCTGCTAGGTTGCGCTAGAGAGGCAACTGGTCATAATCTAAACCCCCGTCGGTGGTGCTATCTTCATGCTCACAGATGAAGCAGGTGTGGGTTATTCCGTTACTCAGGATTAATAAGCAGATTTCCATTAGGGGAAATCAGCTATTGTGGTTGCACTTTAGCTATTTCAGCCAACACTAAAGATCATATTTGTTATTGGCTGAAATCCAATGTTTATTGTACATTTAATTTGCAAAATCCTCCCCTATAAACCCCCTTCCCCCTCCCACTGGTCCAATTTCCACCATTAACGAACTTTCTTTTTACATAAAACGATTACATATCGAGTTTGGTAACGATCAAACAAAAATTGCGACAGCTAGAGCGGTAAAAGACATATATACAATTTTGAATGGACGTCATTTTCGTCATCTACTAGGTAGGATCGATGGACATTTGAAGACATTTTTCGAAGATCGTGTCATGAGTACGACCTCAATAGCCCTTAAGGGAACTTTCCTAAAACACTCACAACTCACGAGATGGCTGGTAGAATGCGCTAGTCTCGCTGGCCATACCTTAACACCCTTGGTTGTGACATCTTCCTACCCAGAGCTAAAGCAGGAGTGTGCTTTTCTGTTTCCTAGGATGTTTATTTAACTAATTTCACTGAGAATCTGTTGAATAATGAAAAATTTGATTTGAAGGGGAATAAATGAAATATCCCGGGTGCTGTCAGTTGGATCTAAAAAGTATATATAACCAGTTGGCTAATATATACATATTTTAGCCTGAGTCTGGCCCATTTAGTGTTAGTAATATTACTAGTAATATACAAAAAGAAATAAAATATACATATTTATATATATAAGAACTAGTGACATAATATTAACCTACTATAAACAATAAAATAATACATTTTACATTTTTTTTTATTAAATGTTTTCAGGTACTTAAACTTCTAAAATTCTTTATGTCATCTATTTTGTCATCTCCTAGATAGGATGACGAATATTTGAAGAAAATTTTCGAAAAACGCACCATTAGTACAACCTAGATAGCTGAGTCCATACACACATATGCGAATATATATTCCTACGTGTATATATTCACATACACGCACAGAAATACAGGGATATTAGCTAATGAGGTTATATTCTAGACGCCATTCTGAAAACATTTTCTAACGTACATCTAGGCTATAAATGTAATTAATTATTGTTGCAAAAAGTGGACCTTAATAAATAAATAAATCGATAATTAAACGTTTTATGTAAAATTTAAGTTCGTTAGCGGCTAAAATTGGACCAGAGGTGGGGGGGGGGGTTAGATGGGGGAGAATTTCAAACATTCAAAATATCTCCGTTGTTATGCGTCGGAATGAAAAATTGTATAGAAACAATCTTATTGCAAATGTAATTTTCTATAAATGTTATTATGTACGATTTTTCACTATTTTCATTATTAAACATATAAAATTAATATGTTATATTCAGGTACATTTTATTACTTGTTTTTCTTTCCGGTCTAGAATATTTCTATCTATTCAGCTCAGCGAGGTTGACCCACCTGTTTGTTTACAATTCAGACGCTTTCCGTTGTAAAGATTATTAACTTGTAAATTGACTGAAAGATTCACATAATATTCAGGGTGTTGTTACCCGTATGTAGATTTATCTATAGTAAACCTTCACGTGGGAAATCTGCAGCCTCTGCGTGACGGACTTTTTCTTTGCGTTACCAAGTCACTGAACACCTCATGTTCAGCTTACATTTCAATTCCTATTTACATATGCCTCTTTCTGGGGAAGAAATAGAGAAAAGCTTGTGGGATGAGATCGCATGGAAATCTGCTTGGTTTTAGAATCCTCTGACGTGATAGATTTTTTAAAATTAATGTCCTCTTATTACAAATTTTGTTTAACGAATGTTGATATGTGAGCCAATTACTCCACTTTGCTGGAATTGGCAGTATGCTAGTTCATACAGCTATGACTGTGTGAACTGAACTATATAATGTATTCTTCTGCCTGTGGATCGTATTTTTTCTAATTTCTTCCTGACCTGTATTTCAAAGGCAATGGCCCCGGTCTTTTGTCCCATTGTTCTTTGTTCCCATTAATGTGACCGCTTTTGAATTACTAAGACAGAACAATTCTCTCCACTCTCAATAATAAAATCGCTTAAGCTTTTCAATTTCACGGCATAAACAGTCAACAAGCAGTTGTCTGGGCAGAATACGACAAAGCAATCTTCTTAAATATTGCATAATTATAACTGGTGCATTACAAAATAAGTGCCACTCAATTCGTAGCTTAGTATCACAATTTTATCAGATTTCCCTTGGTACAAATGGGTAATTGAGGTTGGATTATCATAAAGTGTTAGTCACGTGAGAACTCCACCCACGCATCTACCATCATGACCCTGCACTTGGGTTTCCCAGCTCGAGGAAGAGTTAGAGGGTTTAACGTTGGAGATCGGCGAGCTCAGTAAACAGATGGCCCGCAATCGTGGAAGCAGATCTTGCACTCGGGAACGTAGCCGCTCAAGGAGAAAAGAGGGAAATTGTGCTAGTAAGTACCACCACCGCTTCCGAAAATAGGCCCGCAAATGTAAACAGCACTACAGCTGGAAGCCAACAACATCGCAGATGGGAAACTGATCTCTGCGACCGAGAAGGCGGACTCCGTCGCTGATATCCAACGCCACCGATTATTCGTAGAGACACGACTACCGGAGAGCGATACCTAGTCGACACTGGTGGGGCACTATCGGTCTTCCCCGCACGGCGATGAGAGCGCAACCACCCCATCAACTTAAACTTATTTGCGGCCAACGGACTTATGGAGAAGTCAAGAAGACTGAACGTTGGACGCCCGCTTCGATGGTCTTGCATTCTGGCCGAGGTCAGCAACCCGGTCATCGGAGCGGACTTCCTCTCCCACTATCACATCCTGGCCGACCTCATAGGACGACAGTTAGTGGAGTCATAGACGGGGTTGACTTCCAATGGCAGGCTCAAAGACAATGCCTCTCTCTCTCTCTGTGTTCGGAGTGCCAGGCGACGAGTGGTATTACGAACTTCTTCTTAGGTACCCAGCGATCACTCGCCCGTCTGCTGTGCTACTGGAGCCGAAGCATCCCATCAGGCATTTTATTGAGCCGGAGAGATCATTAGTCACCTCAAAAGCCAGGCGTCTTCCACCTGACCTGTCAATGCCACCAGAAAAAAATTCCTAAAGATGGTTGAAGATGGGATCTGTCGCCCATCTAGCACTACGTGGGCGAGCCCGCTCCACATCGTGATAAAGAAGGACGGTACGATGACATTTTATAAGGACTACCGTCAACATCCAGGTCCTCAACACCAACCTCTTTGGGAAGACAATCTTTAGTAATATCGACCTGACCCGAGCGTACTATCAGATTCAGTGGCAGATGAGGATATCCCTTAAACATCGGTCATCACCCTAAGGCGGCGGAAGTCAACGCATCCCTCATGCACTCATCGGGATGGAGGACGCTAGTTCACCCATCTCCGGACGCCGAACTTACCCTGGTTTGCGATGCATACAACACCGATGTAGACACTATGCTCCTACAACGAGAAGGAGAGCATTGGTTTTCGAGGGCACTAACACCTGGCTTATGGTCGCCGGCTTATGGTCGTGAGCGAACAGCCATATCTACTCCTGGAGACAACCTCACTGCTCAACGAGCCAGAGTGATTCCTTCGCAAACTGCGGGAGCACTTGAAGCAGCTGCAGCCTGCACCTCACCGGCAGAGCCAAGCCCACACCTTCGTGCCCAAAGACCTGAAGATCGGCGTCTTGCCAAGGAACCCCTGACACCTCTGTATTCTGGACCATGCCCAATTCTCCAGAGAAAATGCGAAATCTTCGTAATTGGTCTTGGCTGGTACACTTCAAAAGTATGGAGGTAATCGACAAAATGTTTCCGAACCCCCCCCCCCTATTTTAGGTCCTCCAAATGGACGGTAAGAAATGTTTTTTTTAGGAGCAAATAAAAGTAATGACACGCCAATCAGAAGCAATAAATTCATGTTGAACTTCGTTAATGTATTTTTACCGATTTTAATGTGACATAAGGAAGTACAGAAATATACTGGTCAAAAATGAATAGGGATATTGGTTATTTTTTCTTATCCTATTAATTTTAATTAAATCGATCTTAATTAAATTTCTTTTTTATGGGGGAAAAAGACAATAATTTCTAATAAATATTAATGATATTTATAATAATAAAAAAAAAATATGCTAGGCCCCATACATACCACAAAACAGCCAATATCCCTATTCATTTTTGAGCAGTTTAGAATAAAATTGCTAGACTATTAGGGACCATGTTGGTTGGTTCACAACGTAACTGATTATTTGATAATTAGTATCTTCATTTTTTTTTATACAGGTTTGTTGTCTGGATGGACAGAAGCTCGGCCAGGACAATGCAATTGTAATTGTCCCTTTTCGAACGATGTCATCTGTGGATTGGACCCAAAAACCAAGGATACTGAAACATTCCTAAATTATTGTCAATTGGTGTGTTACAACTGCACTCATCGACAAAGTAAGCTCTAATACAGCACATTAGTGTCACTGCCAAAAGTATATCTAATGTTCATTTAAATGAGTTTACTTTTAAGTAGGACCCAAGGTCTAATATTTATTTTTATCATTATTAGCAGAAAAAATGTTAATGATGATATTTTGAGTACAATAGATTTCATGGACGTCAGAATGGGCCTCCTTTATCTCATTAAATATAATTCGTTCTAACATGTACAAATAAACTTCACTAAACCACTCCAATTGATCAACAAATATTTTTATATAAATCCCTATGGCGGTAAAAAGTCCTGGTAAATTAATAACACCACACCATTGTTCTAGGGAATCTACCATTCAAGCAGATTTTGTTACCTATTATTAGCATGGATTTGGTTATACCACTCCTAGTAGATCAATCATTTGCAGTATCACATATCTAGTAAGATCTTCTTAGTTACCTTCAGGACAGTCTTGGGCAAGCGAAGGGCCCAATTCAGACTGCTTCATTATTCTGTTAGTCTAAACGTTCTATTAAAAGGCTCACGTTAACACTAATTGCTCATCTCGTCACTCTTATGGCAAATATTCAATGAAGTCAACTTGCAAGAAAGTTCAAAGCAAACGTCATGTCCAACGAATTTTAAATTTAAAACCGCGCCCAGATACAACGACTAGATATAGAGTTGGCTAACGTTCAAAAAAAATCTGTGACCGCTAGAGGTTTAACTGACAAATAAATAAATATATATACATCTTTAAACGGACATCTATTTCGTCAGATGATGAATATTTGAAGACATTTTTCGAAAAACGCACCATTAGTACAACCTTGATAGCTGAGTCCATACACACATATGCGAATATATATTCCTATGTGTATATATTCACATACACGCACAGAAATACAGGGATTTTAGCTAATGAGGTTATATTCTAGATGCCATTCTGAAACATTTTCTAACGTACATCTAGGCTATAAATGTAATTAATTATTGTGATAATGATAGCCATCACTTTCCAGCGAAAAGTGAAGTTTTAAGTTTAATCGTCATCTTAATAAACGAGAGCTCAGTAAATCTTTCAATTCCATATAATGGGTGGGGACGCGCGAACGCAGTCCCACGTTCCAAAAATTAGAACTAATGTAATAAATATATGGGAATTGCGATGAAAGGTCATTCATACGAGTCATTCCGGGAGTGCGAGTACTTCAATTGACTCGTCTATGTAGTGGGTGAAACTTAAAGGCTTTTGGGATTGAGGCTTCGATGAGAAAAGGAAAACCGACTTTACTAAGTCTAGTCTCAGCATGGGAGCTTTTCCTATGAGTAAATCTTGAGGTGAAAGATAAATTCCTTTACGTGAAGGAATTGACTCTCGCTACACCTTACATGATGGCTGCTATATTGCGCTAGTGAACTGATCAAAACACAAACCCCCGTCGGTGGTGCCACCTTCCTGCTCACAGATGAAGCAGTAGTGTGTTTTCTGTTACTCAGGATTTACCATTATTATCTTGGCTCCTCCGTGAGATTCCATTTAATAAAATGTAGATCTCGACTAGGAGCCAGGTTCTCGGAGTGGATCAGGCAGTCTCTAAGGTTCATAACGACCATCATATAAGACTTATTCGGATATGAATATCTCCATTCCCGCCTTGGCCGATTATTTTCTTTCCATCACCCGGTACCACCAGTTGCCAGGTAACCTACAGGGATTCCCACATGGTACCGCCAGATGCCAGGTCCATCCACAATCCAATTGCTCTAACACCCAAACCCTTTCACAACCACCCCTTAAAATAGAGCGCTTCGCTCAGTACAAGGGGACTATCTGCCCAAACCCACGCAGGAATTTACAAGGTCCTGCCTTTCTTTGCTATTCCCTTTTTCGTGAGGTAATCTGGACTCAGGTAAAAACAACAATTAAAAAAAAAAAAAGTTAACCTACAACTGTAAGGTCCATTACGCCCAAACATATTCACAACACACCCTTAAAATGGAACTGGAGAGTTCAGTAGAAGGGGAACTGTAGGCACAACCCTGGCAGGTCACTCTGCCTACTGGCAAAGAATTATTATCATACTGGGTCTCAGATAAAAATAAATAAAGAAAGTACCTCATTTGAAATGGGAAACTGGAAGAAATTATCTCCTAGCCATAAAAAATGGCGGGCATTGATGAGAATTGCTCGTCGCATAGAATGCAAATATGTATTCAGTATTTCCAGTCTATTGTGAAGACAGTATTACTGTCCACAATTCAATTAACGAAAACTCATGAGCTTTACACTAAATCCACATCTCCTCACTCTTCTGGTAAATGTTCATTTAAATCAACTTGCATGAAAGTTCAATGCAAATATCTTATCCTTCTAAATTTAAATCCCCACCCAGATTTAAATATCATGCCATCTTTACCAACCTCATCCCAATCCTTAAGTTCAGTTCTCTGCTAATGTTAGTGCCCAGGACAAGGCTTCCTCACCACCTGGCCCATTTAGAAACAAATCTAATTCCACTTGTTCTATAGTTCCTTTAATGTCAGGAATTTTTAGTAGATATACTGGTCCTCATTATGACTTATCTAGTTAAACCCCTGTCTTCAATTGATAATTATATCAAATTACGTGAAGTCTCTTTTGTAAATTGTGTTGTTTTGTGTTTATTTTTAAATGTCTATTACATTTTCTATAATATAAACCAATATATCTTGCAAATATTTTTAAGCGAATGATATGGTTATATCAGTTTTAGTCATTCATTTCAATATCACTACACCATATTGACTGATAATGAATTGCCCCTTTCTATTCCCCTAGTCGTATGTAAATATTTATTTCATATATAGAATAGGGTAGATAATTCATTTAGTTTGCTAATTAATAATTATTAGTAAATTTTATTTTGTCCTTGGCTTAGTGCCAGTTATTATTTATAATTTTAACTACCTATCCTATTGTTATCTAAGGTCACGTCAAACAATGCTAGTTTGTAGCCCGGTGGGACAGTAATATTTTGAATTGTTTCGTTAAGACCAATTGTATTGCTCACATCAAATGGATTTTTGTTAAATTTAAAAGTTTTAAGTCCTACTCATTTTTGGCAAATAATGTATGTAGCAATATTCAATATAGTAAGCTTCCCATAACAAGATAGAAAACATTTACTAGTCAACTCTTCTTAATTATTGGTACCATTGTGGTCCCAATCTCCAATGTATAATAATATCAAATTGAATTAAATTGTACAATAATAATTAATATAACTTAATTAATTAAATTATTTAATTAATAATTAGGCACCATCTTAACTTATGCAAGTATAAAATTATAAAACAAATTTTATTCTAGAATTATTGTGACATTTTTTGAAAATTGTATAATGTTTTAAGTTTTCACAAATAAAATGATATATCAAGAAAATGAGTTAATATTTCAAAATTTGTGATAGGCACAAACTTCTAGGACTCCATTTTACAGAAATGGCTAAAAACCAAAATTTCAAAGAAATGTTTGATAAAATCGATTTAAACTGAATCAGGATTAATTATGCAAATCATCACTGATTAAGTAAGCGAAATAATATAGAAGTGCATTTAGTATGAGGTTATGTACATAAGACATAAAACAAATTTTCAAAATTGTAATTTCTGAAGAGAAAGAAATCTCTTGACAAGATGATTAAAATAAAATGTATTGAAGATGGAGAGTTATTATTTTTCAGTCAATATGGCCCATCATTTACACAATTTAAGAAGAGAATATTTATTTTAATATTGTTATATGCTAATCATATCCTGACATTTTGATATTGATGTATTCTAATTTTTTAAAAGCCATCAGCTCTGAAGATGGTAATTTGTATTTCCAAAAGACACTAATCAATCAAAGTAAAGGCTTGAAAGGAATCTAATGGCTTTTGTAATTTTATCTCTTCTACTCCTAAACAAAAAATTTAATTTATTTATTATTCAGTAAAAGCCCTCGAGTCCTTTTTTAGCTTAAACCAGTAGGGAATTGTGATTTAATGGCTCTCACCCTCTTTCGCCGAATGGGCTTGAGCTATTTAAAAACATGAATTCCTAAATTAAGAAATCAAGATTACACTATTGTCTTAAATAACATTGTTTTCTTGTTTTATTTTTTTTTTCAGATTACATCGTTATAAAAAAAGGTGACTGCAAATGAAGATCTCCATTAACTAGTTGAATCCAATTATTGAAGGAACATGTAATAATTTCAATCTTAATTATTGTCATAGATTAAGTGACAGCAATTTAATAAACACCAAATTATACAGCATTATTGTTTATTGTACGTACATATATATATATATAAACAAGCCAAAAACCTTTTTTTATTCATTATTTGCAATTGTCATTTATTAAGTAAAATGTATTTTGTTGGTTACTTCTAATTAAAAATAAAATCCTACCAACTCTGGTGTACTTTTCTTTTTTCACATAAAAATAGTCTTTCTCTGCCTTCCTTTTGATTCTACATTATAAATAGATAAGTCCTTTATTATTCAATGTAATTACAAATATCACATCCCTTTCTTCCAAGTGTAAGTTGTATAGGATGAGTGTACTATAATCGAGTGGATGTTTATTGTCTTTTTTCCTTTTCTTTTGATTTTACACCTTTAAAGTCATTTCTGGATCAGTAATAGTCAAATGTAGATGCAGTTTTTCTTCTTCCAAATCATTTGAGAGGAAAATAATGTCTAAATAATTCTATTCCAAGAAATTTGTGAATTATTATTCCCCTCGTTCATAATTCTTGTTCCCTAATAAAACTATTCGAAAGAGTGTAAATATTTAAAATAAGGTTTTTCAGTTAATGGTTCATAATTATGAAAGGCCTAAGTGTGTGAAAAATGTAAGCAAAGATACTTCTTTATTATTTCATTGTTTAATTTATTTTTGTACAGAAAGACTTGATACGGTTGCTATTAATTATCAACAACAACAGCATCTATTTATTGATATGATAAATTTATATTAATTTCCCAAGATACAGTATACTATAATTACGCTAACCTTATGGTTATTTTAGAATAAAAAACTCAAATATTCATGAACAGACAGAATCCTTTCACAACTATCTATCAATCTCTTTAACTTTCTAATTTTAGTATATATAAGAAAATTACATTCTCAATCGCTTTTCAGTCAGGTGGAAGGTTTATTTTAACTGGTGTAAAAGGGACGACCACTTCATAATCAAATGGAAATGGCACTTGAAGAGGTGGTATATAAGCTACAAATCATATAGGGTAAATATGCAATCAAGTCTGCAGAGAGGAAAAAGTTGTTTTATTTAATGATGCTCACAATAAAAATCTGAAGGTTATTGAATATTGGGTCTGAAATGCTTTAAGTATACATTAATCAACATAAATGCTTTACTAATAACAGAGAATCCCTCCCTTAATTAGAATATCTCCAACCATTTATACATAAAATCATTTTTTTTTTATTCAATATAAATGTGTTATGAACAAGAGAAGAAATTAGAGTGTGCATTTCTTTTTCATTTTCCCGATGCTGAAACCCTGATAAATTTACTTCTTTGACTTAAACTCCTCTAACAATAAAGAAGTCAATTAAGGTTTTCTAAGATTAGATAGTATATTTCAATTAGCTCAGGGTAATAAGAGAAAAGTAATCCGATTGGAATATAAAAATAAAATGAAATGATATTATAAAGAAAATACACAGTCTTTGACAACTTCCAGTTACTCATATTTAAAGGAAAACCTTTTTTTAAAAAGCTTATAATTATGTGAAACCATCCATGGAAAAAAATAAAAACATTTTTCATCATTACAGTTATTTATTTAAATACGTTTACATTTTACATATTTTATTGTGTAACATCATTTATAAGTGCATTGTATATTATCAGGAGCCAAAAAAAAAATAATAATAATAAACAGCACAGGCAAACAATGAATATATTAGCACTGACTAAAGCATCCATGTTAAATTTGATTGTCAGTGTTCTTCGAGTCTACAAGTGAGATGTTAAAATTACCTTACTTATTACATCTTGTTGGAGAAGGCACAGAAATATTCTTGAAGAAAATATATTAACAAGCTATTTTTTTTTTCTTCAAAAAATGCTTACTCAAAACGAAAAGCTGTCTTTGATATAGGTCTATGTAAACATACAATTTTTAAGTACTATAAATAATAATAATACATATCAAAGGCTAAATATTGATATTTTGATCATATCAAATGGTCTACTATAAGACACAATAGGTTTGCTACTGGAGTAAAAACCAGCCCTCGCATCAAAAGCACTGGTCTGCTGTACTCAGTCATCAGCCAATAACAATGATTTCCACCAACACTTTTAACGATAGCACCAAATATTTTTTTGTATCCCCATTTCAAGCTTTGACAATATACACTATTGAAGAGGTATCTGTAATAAATTTTACTATTATATATTTTTTTTTTGGAAACGGCCAGTGCTGTAATAAAACTCCTTCATTTTGATTGAGGATTTCATTAGCCAATACCAAAAAATATTCAAAAATCGCTTAACAAATTTATAACAATACGAAAAACCAAGAAGATATTGATTAGTTACTGCTAGTATAAATCAAATTAAATTTTATGTCAGGAATTTCTCACCTTTAGGAACTTAATAAATTCGGCTCAAAAACTTTAATAATAAATTTTGATTAAGGCATGACAAATAACCTCAAAAAAAAAAACACAAATCAAAAACTAAATATATGAAAGTTGCAGATTATGCAGCCTAGTGGGTTGAGACAAACTTGGATAAAAAAATAATAAAATATAAATAAGTATAATGATGTTGAACACATTATTTATAAACTAATCTGCAGTAACAACAGGGATATCTAAATTATCATAAAATTAAGATAACAAAAAAGAAAGTACAAACAAGATAAAAAATAACATCTGTGCTATTGTCAGAAACTTTACATGTAATTCAAAATTACTTTAAGAGAAGTGAAGACAGATTAGATATCAATAGAAGAGGCAATCTATGAAAAGTGAGTTGCAAAAATAAATCCACTCAACAAGTACAAGTAGAATTTACTACCTTTAGCATTTAAAATATTTTAAACATACTTTTATATTCACTTATAATCATAGCAAATCATATATACCACATGTATTGATTCTTAAAAAATAATGAATTTAAAATACATTATCTAACAACATCTAATGGTGTTAAATTAATTTAGTTGTTAGAGGTTAATATTCAAAATATGCCTGAAAACAGAAAAATATTCCTAGTCTACAGGAGGGAATATATGAATATTTTCTGGTTCTGAGTATTGATAGGCTTATCATTCAGAGTTTTAAAACTCAAGAAGAATCATTACATTTCTTTGAGTTCCAAAAAGACCACTCCAGTAATGAATTACTCTTTTAACTGATCCAATCAGTAACGACAGATGGACAAGTAAAACAATTATACACTTATTAACCCTTTCATAGCTAACGAGATGAAATGAAGACCAAGTTCACATCACTCTACTTATACTTAATCCTCTCCATACTTAATTTCATCAAATTTGTACAGTATTTTCGAATTTTTTTGCAACAGATATTTATGGGGCAGTGGGTACTGTTATATAAAAGTAAAGTAACTTAACCCTGAATAGGGAACATCTAAACATATCAGGCACTAAAAGGATTAATCATTTTAAGAAAATTGAACTATTAATAATAAGTTTTTGGCAAAGACTCTGGGGTTTAAGACCAGTTTCTGTAGAGGACATTTTCTGACTTAATGTTCAGTTCTATTAGTCCTTTACTCACTCTCAGCCCACTTTGTTTGTTTGTTTTTTATTACCAGGTTACTAAGGCCTTATTACCAGGATACTTCAGACTCCTTATTGTTAAAAGCTCTGGAAAAATGCATTCCTAACTTAACTGTCTCGAGTCCCCTAAAATTTAATTAAAATTCTTCAGTCTTGTTACTATCCAAAAAGGTTTGATCCACAAGACTTTGTGCTATCGCTTTCGTTTCCAATTATTAGTGAATTTCCTTAAAAGTATTGACTCGAACTGTGTTTAGTTGACAGTTTTTTTAACAAATAAAATAAATCTATTATTTAGTATTCTATTAGCACTTTTCTGTACTTCTTCTATGAAACCATTTGCTTTTAATAAATATAACAATGGAAATAATTATTGCTTGCATTCAGGATAAGTCAAGAAAATATTTTCATTTTGATTATTGAGCTATTATCTGGCTGTTGGAAAGAAACTTACTTATTCTAACAAAGTAGTAAAGCTGTTGCCCAATCCTCTTCGGTAAACACTATAATAAACAATTAACTGAGCCAGGGGTTGTTTGATTTTTAATAACAAATATTGAAACCAAAAAAAAAAATAATATGTTCTAACTTCAAAATTTAAAAGTTTTATTTTCGACATTAAAATTAAAACAATGGAGTAAAAGTTGTCTGGTAACGATTTTTAAATAGCAATTAATTTTTAAACTAATCATATAAAAGATTAGTGAAATAATAATCCACGAATTACCTAAAAAACACAGTCGAATAACAGTCTTACCAATGCATACATGATGATGTATGTAGCTAATAGCCGAGTCCTTCAAATCTTTGGAATAGTGATACATCTGTCTCACAGCTCCACCTGATTTGTCTCATATTTTTATGCATAGACACACACACCACGGGCAAGATCTCAGATAACCTTCTATTACTAAAAGGTAATACTTTTATTAAAGGTGATGTGCCATAGAAAAATATCAGCATTAAGTGATGTCAAGATTCAGGTTTCGGGGTTGTTGTGATTCAGTAGAGCGTGCAGCCAGCACCCCACAAGTAAGCTAAATCAAATCATATCCTCAGTCCAACTTAAAAAAAATATACATATAAACAGAAACTACCTGAAATTGAATAAAAGTAGGACAGTTTATAAAAACACAGGGCATTTATAAGAAAAGTGAATTTGTTTTAATTATGTTTAAAAGGCTACTGTCAACAGTAGGAAGAATAGCGGAATCCAGTTAAATATCATAGTGAGTAAGTTGAGCTCAAATGTTATGAAAAGATTAACTATTTTACAGAGCACAATTATGACATCAAATAAATCTGAGACCTTGGTTTTATCCCAAAATTTGAGCTTTGACATTGAGCTTTTTTTTTTGTTTTTTTTATAAATATATATAACACGAAAAATAAGGGAAAATGTTAAAGGAAAAACAATTTTAATGAACATTATTTTTTTTTATCAAATTTTATAAAATTAGTAATATGTGATGTAAGAAGGGTTGATATCCTTCTCTCATTTAATATTTAAAATAATGTGCCTATACCAAAATAGCCATTTAGCAAAATATTTAATTGGAATAATGCAAAATACATGCAACAAGAAGAGTTGCCAATATCTCATTTTAAATAAAATATCATGTATAAGTCAACTAAATTTCAAAGATATAATTACAAAAATAAATAACATGATAATAATGGATACAATTATTTAAAAAGATCAAGCAATAGGAGCTAACAAGAATTGAAGTAGTAAGTTGAACGACTAGTTCAATAACAATAGTAAAATATTTCAAGTAAAATGCTTTAATACTTCATGAAACACATTTCTGTTGAATATAGGACACATATTTTATGGCACACAAATTATCAAAAAGAATTTCATACAATATTGACTTAAGTTTTAACTAAGCAAAGGTATTGCTCAAAAACATTTATTAAAATTTCAATATATTATAAAAAATATTTGCATACTATACATTTATATACACCATTTTAAAAAATAAATAAAATATATTAAAACAAAGTACAAATACATAAACATATTTCTTTAAAAACAATATATGATAGCTATATATACGAATCATACGAAGTGGGTATACATCATACCAGATTTATCAAAATATAACAAAAAAATAAATTCATCAGTCATAAAAAAGTAGATGAACCTATAACTTGGTCTTCTTCTTTGGTGATTCTTCATATACTTCGGGAAATTCTGACCGGGGCAAATAAAAGTCACGATGAGGAAAATCATCTTCACCAATTATTTCTTCCTAGATAACCAAACAAAAATGTTTAAGAAAGTAAAAATTAATACAAGGAAAATAAATGTGGATTTAATTTTTTTTTTTTACTTTGAGAGTAAACTTTTTTTTTTCTACTAGCCGAGATTCGAATCCCGATAGTCTGCATATCTAGTCCAAAAACATTTCTTTGAGCTATTTTTGCAGTAACCAACCCAAATACAACCAGCCAACTTTGATATATTGGAGAGAAGAGAAGTTCCTCCTAATACGATGTGGGGCATTGTATCTAGGAAGAATTATTTATACAGGTCGGTAACTATGCCTATAGCTCCAAAGGTATAGTACTGGACTAGAAATATAGGATACCTGAAGGCGCTAACAAAACATGTTCTCTCATATTAAAAATATTTAAATAATTAATCATTTACTCAAAATGTACTCCATTCTAGAAATCAATAAAATACAAATATGAATCTATTTTATTGTCTCTAACCTCTCCTGCATTAGGAGAATGTGTTAAGATATCAATGAACAGGATGGGGTGATCTGCTTATCCCCTTCAAAGAAGTAGCTGTAAGAAAATATTTGGAACCAGATTTGGATTCTTATAAAGAATGTAATGAACAAGTAGTTAACGTCAGAAACTAATGTCAAAATCAACACTCTTGATGGTCCTGCAAACCTTTAGCCTTTCATCATATAATTAAAATAAAACTCAAACCACCCACCCACGACACTGTATTAAAGCATTAATTTATGTGTAGCCCTTATGAGACAGACGTTTAACCTTATTTCTAAGGGAATTAACTTGAAAAAATAAGAATTGAAAGAATAAGAAAAGATTTCAATGTAAAAAAATATCATACTTCTAAGATTGCAGCTTGCATGGTACTTGAACAAATATACTCAATGAACAAAGTCCAACAGTGAGATGTGTAGCCCTATTGTACCAAAATGTTGAATGTCATTAGATGTGAGTACTTAAGGATGGTCACAAGGCCCAATGGAGAAGTTACAAGCAGTTTTAATTTAAAAATAAAATATTTTACAACTAATGAAAAATTGGCTACAATTATTTTTCCTGAGGGTTTTGGAACTGCGAAGGAGCTTTGACTATTAATATGCAATAGTAAAAACCCATAAGCTACACGCGTATATAAAATTAAGTTGATTGAAAAATACCAAACCTTCAGTCAGTAAACGAATAATGCACAACCATTAAAATGAAATAAGGTTCTAATTTATTCATTAAGAAAATTCAAACAAACTTACAGCAGCCTCAAAGTTATAGAAAGTCTTTAACTTCTCCTTCACTACACTGAGTGGCACGTCCACACCCATGCTCCTCTTGAATTTCTCCCATACAACAACCATCATAAAATGGTGGCAAACTCCTAAAAAAATATATATATATAAAAATAAATAAATGTGTGTGTGGTAATGTAATACAAAGTTTTAAACAGAAGGAAACACAACACATGTGTCTGAAATTTCTAGTAGTTAGTATTTGTTAATCAAGAAGAATGGATAATTTGACAGTTTTTTTTCTTCTTTTTAGTATAAATATCTCAGAACTCCAAAAAAACAGAGAGGAATAGCAAAATATAAATGATATCAGTATAAAAACCAAAAAATAGACATTTGACTTCAAACAAAATCATCAGTCAATATAGTGAAATAGTTCCCATTTTCAAAACGTGAACTTCTGATACACAATTTTATAATATGTCTTTATTGCTTTATGTTTTAGCAGATTTTTGTTAAGTTTTCTGCTGTTGACGTTGCCTTATGACGTGATTTTCAAAATTCCATCTAATTGATTACCAATCTATCTAGCACATAATGAAAATAAGATATGGATCTTATTCAAATGGAACAAAAATTCATAAATATCTCTGTTATGCTTTGCATTGAAAAATGCTAAATGATTGAACTTAATTTAAAAAATCAGGGTTGTACTCATGATGCAGTTTTTGCAAAATTTCTTCAAATGTTTAGCTTGGAATAAAATGTTTCATGATATATCAGCTTATTGTTAAAATGATAGTAGGACTGGAAGTGTATAAAAAATAAATATGACTTCAGTACATTCAGCACTGCAGTTCAAGTGAATATAATCACCTTATAATATTAAAAAATGTGTTTTTACTATTTCAAAGAGATTGTAACGAGGTTCTTTATTTTCTATAATCCAATTTACAGCAATCTCTCAAAAATTTCCTTTTTGTTAGGAATTGGGATATTAAATTCACTGAATAAAATTAAATATATATATATATATATATATATATATATATATATATATATATATATATATATATATATATATGTAATAAAAAGAAATGTGCATGAAGTTTTTAATGTAAAAAATGCAGAATTTAAATTTTTTTGGCAACTAAAAGACCCATTCAAAATAAAGTTTAACCAAAAACTTATTATTACATGTAAATAAACTATTTTTGTTACTAATTATGGCTGAATTTGTAACACAACAAGAAATAATAATTAATCTGCTTAAGACCTTATCAGGAGTTTAATTTCTTAACTAATGCTATTTTATGAAGGCACTACACATTTGGCAAATTGTAGAGGAAGAGTTATCTCTGAGCTTTGATGCTAAACATTATAATTAGAAATAATAGGCTATATTTTGCGTAAATAACATGGATGACACAAGCAATATGCTTTCTTTCTCTATAGTTAAACAATGTCAGTACAATAAAATGTTTAGTACTGTGGAAAGAAAAACCAATTAAATTAATAATCAATACTGCATTCCAAGTTGTCCACTAAAAAGAAATAAAAGCCAAATTATAGAACCTTAATAATGATTTAGACAGGATGCATCTCAAGTTTCTATGAGGAAAATATTTAAAACTTAGGACTGGAAGTGTACTTAAGGCTGAAAACTAAAAAAAATGCAAATATCTCGGTTAATATTTGAGATAAGGGAGTTTTGAAGGATAAATGAAAATGTGTTCCTAATCTATCCCTCTACACTTTTTGACTCACCGTTTTTCAATAATTCAAACCATAATCATGGGTAGCATTTATTACAATTAAATATCCTCTATAATGATCATATTTCCTTTCAAAAGCCAATCCAAGCTCATATAGTTTAGCCAAAGTTTTGCACGTAAGATTATATTTCTAATAGTGAATCTCACTGGAAATCACTTCCAGTAATGCCAGACGGGAAATAAGAAAACTCAATTTACTGGTAAGGCTCCCATCATCTTCCACTCCCGCATGAGACTTATCAACATTCTTCTACTTCAATTATTGATTCAAAACATTATTTTAATTATTTATCTACCGGCTGGAATTAAATAATAGTGGTACACCAAAAATATCATATCGAGTATAAACACATATTGTTTTTTGTCATAATGACATTACCATTAACGTTTAATTGTTATGATATTACATATTTGTTTTAATAACATCAAGGTACATTATACAAATTAAATAATGGAAATGCTCTTATAGTTTATATTTCTTATTGGAAATAAATAACAAAGTTATTTTCTAGGAAAAATAAATAAATGAGGACGGAGTGACGAAGACTTATAACCTCACTAATCACATACTTTGAACTATCATATAAAACGAAAACATAACATCAATTGTCATAATATTCATTTATTAAAAACCCTTAAATAAGTACTAATATAATTATTGACTCCCGTTTAGCGTATATCCCGTGTCTACTTCATTTTACGACAAAAGTGAATGCACACAAAAGTTACTTTAAATACCTAACAAAGTAAACAACTTTTGTTATGTGCACGTTTGGCAAAAAATAAATAGAAAATAAAAAAAGCGAGTTTTTAATTTCAGCCTCTCTTATAATCCCCACTCCCCTTTGAACCTAAAATTTTTAATATAGCTTATAATCATGGAAGAATTAATGCTAATTCACACACCGAGTTTTGCTAAGTTCGGTTCAAATCGTTAGTGCCCAACAAAATTCTTGGCTCCCGTTTTAGATTTTAGTGTATATCTCGTTTATACTTTTCTATACGACAAAAGTGAATATAACAAAAGTTACTTTAAATAGAAAAATAAGCTACTTTTGTCATGTGCATATTTGCAGGAAAACCAATTGAAAACGAAATAGAGCTATTTTTAAATTCAGGCCTCTCTTACAACCCCCACTCCTGCCCGTCCCTAGAAATGTTGGTGTGGCTTATTATAATATATAAAGGTTTTAGTGCTAATACACATACTGAGTTTTATTTAGTTCCATTGAGTCTTTCGTGCCAAATAAAATTGTTGACTCCCGCTATAATGTTTGGCGTATAACGCATTTGTACTTCGGAATACTACGAAAGTATGTATGACGAAAGTTACTCTAAATAACAAAATAAACAATTTTTGTTATGTGCATATTTGCCGAAAAACCAATAGGAAACGAAATATCGCTATTTTTAATTTCAGGCCTCCCTTGTAACCCCCACTCCTCTTCGTCTTAGAGAGTATTAATATAGCCTAAAGTCTAAGTTGGCCTAGTAGTAATATACATACCGAGTTTCATAAAATTTGGTTCAGCCGTTTATGCGTGAAAAGGTAACAAACAAACAGACACGAAAGAAACAAAATGCAGTTATGGTGTCTATGACATGTGAAACGAAAAGTTATCGTGAAATTTTGCAAAAAACAATCAATGTACAGACAGAGGTTACAATTTTATATATATATATATATATATATATATATATATATATATATATATTTATAGACACCAGATATTATAGAAAATTGTAAGTCATAAAACAGAGAACTGATATAATATTGGTAAGAAAGAACTGATATAAGCTGGAAAAAAAGGTTACAGGTATGAAAATAAAGGTATAATTTGAGCCATGGGGGCTTGGTTGGGCAATAAAACTAAATGCAAAAACTATCTCAAAGGGATGATAGAATACCCGAACTCTGCAATAGTCAGGTAGAGTGATCTAGGTATAATATGAATCAGTATGGAGCAAACTCTGAGTATACTTTTGTACTCATGATGCCATGTATTGCAAACAGGTCTGCCTCTTGACTATACATGAAACGCGGTGGCTGCATAAACTATGCAGATTTCCCACACACTGGTGATCTCATCTCGCCATATATTCTCAATTTCAAAGTAAAAATCCTATTAGTAGAAGTGCGGGGTTTACTGAATCCTGAAAACAAGAAAGTACAAATACCTTGCACAGTATTTGTATTGAGCGAAAATGTATAGAACAACTATTGCAGAGCATCAATAGTTTAACAAGAGTGGTTCTATAATATTTTTCGACCTGCATCATAATAATGGAGATTTTTTAAAACTTCAAAATCGCCTCTATTCTGGGTCACATCTCAGCCATTAACGAATAAGATCTTTAGTGTTGAATGAAACAGTTAAATATTAAGTATGGTATATACTAAATTAACATTTTTGAATCAATTACATAATATCTTAAACATACACAAATTATTTGCATATCTCCCATATAATAAAGATCCATTGAAAACAATATTTGGTGGTTAAGCTTAGAATAAGATGTTTCATGATATATTGGTTTATTGTTAAAGTGTGATGACTCTAAGTGGGGTTTACTAAAGGCTAAAAACTAAAATATCAAAACATCTCGGTCAATATTCGAGATGGGGGAAAAGTGTATACATCAACATTTATAGGAAATTACTATTGCAATAAGATTGGTTTTATACAATTTTTTGGAATCATAATAACAGACATATTTTACCTTTTACCACCTCCCAATGATCCAATTCCAGCCATTAAAGAACTTGATCTTTAGTGTTACATAAAACATTTAAATATCAAATCTCATAATGACCAAACGAACATTTCAATCACTAGAATGTATAATAATGAATGTGTTATAATGTTGAACGGACCTCATTTTCATCATTTCCTATATAGGAACCATGGACATTTGGAGGAATTTTTCAAAAAATGCATTATCAGTATAATCTCAATAGCTGATTTCCCTTGAGCTATTAGGGTGTCCCAAAAAAATAAATGATTTTTTTTTTTTTTATTTTATTTTTTATAGATGATACCAAAACAATTGTAAACAAAATTGTGTGCACATAGAACCATTATAACCCGTTCGAGTTTCAATGCAACATGCCAGTGTTTAAATACTAAAACTCGCAAAAGCTAATATTGTTGCCTACTTTTCTTGATTGCTACATTAATAAGAACATTTTATTCATTCATTCAACTGTTCTAAAAAGGAAATATTTTTATTGGGGAACATGAAACATCAAATACCGGTTAAAAAATTCTCTCCATTGAACAAGCACTACCAGTTTTGTTCTATAATATTCATAGAATGATTTTAAGTGTAAATGCAAGTGCAAATCTTACTAATCGCGAATGCATTATTTTTTGGGAAAAGGCACATATGCCAACTAAATCTTTATCTAACTGTGTTAAGAAACTAGTTATCCTATATCAAGTTTGGAGAGACTTGCAAAACAACCCAAGAAGTGTTTGAGCAGCGTCAGCAGCCAAGAAGGGTTTGAGCAGCGTCGACAGGAGTTCATTAAAAACTTGAACAATTTGTTTAACATTCCTCATGCTGATGCTATTCAATCAATAAATGAGGATAGGATATTTTTGCATGAGCAGAGAAACAGGACGACTTGGACATTTAGGCAGAGAGGGCAACAATGAGAGAGGACACCTTAGAAAGGCAAACCTTTGAAGAGCAAAAAAGGCACACTAAATATGTTTCATCCTTCACGTCAAGGACATTCATTCCCTTATTCTGAAATAACAGATTTTCAAGAATATTTGCCTATTGCAACCGACAGCCCTACAACTAATATATCTTCTGTGAGGAAAGATTTTATCACTCCAAAATTAATTGCTAAATTAGATAGGTGTTAGTTAAGTATAAGAAATTCTCTGATTGTTATAAAAGCAACTATTGAGGCAATCGGACACAATAATGATAAATATTCTTTCTATAAGTAAATCATAAATTCGAAAAATTTGTGCGGAACAACGAAAAATGAGTGCAAAAGCAATAAAAGCTGATTTTCAAAACGAGGTACCAGATATTGTAACGGCCAATGGGGTTGGAAAAATGTTACCCGCTTTAGACGTATGCTAACATAAAGAAGAACGTCTACCAATAGTTATTTCTTACGAGAACAAAGAACATCATACAAAATTGGACTACTCTACAGGAAGAGAACAGGCAGAAGCAGTTCGGAACGCTATTACTGACTGAGATCTTGAAGATAAAGCGCAGATTGTCTATTGTGATACTTCAGCTTCAAATACAGGTCGAATTAATGGTGCCTACAGCCGAAACTAAACAGAGACCCCCCCACCCCCCCCCCCCCCCACCCCCCCCCCCCCCCACCCCCCCCCCCCCCCACCCCCCCCCCCCCCCACCCCCCCCCCCCCCCACCCCCCCCCCCCCCCACCCCCCCCCCCCCCCACCCCCCCCCCCCCCCACCCCCCCCCCCCCCCACCCCCCCCCCCCCCCACCCCCCCCCCCCCCCACCCCCCCCCCCCCCCACCCCCCCCCCCCCCCACCCCCCCCCCCCCCCACCCCCCCCCCCCCCCACCCCCCCCCCCCCCCACCCCCCCCCCCCCCCACCCCCCCCCCCCCCCACCCCCCCCCCCCCCCACCCCCCCCCCCCCCCACCCCCCCCCCCCCCCACCCCCCCCCCCCCCCACCCCCCCCCCCCCCCACCCCCCCCCCCCCCCACCCCCCCCCCCCCCCACCCCCCCCCCCCCCCACCCCCCCCCCCCCCCACCCCCCCCCCCCCCCACCCCCCCCCCCCCCCACCCCCCCCCCCCCCCACCCCCCCCCCCCAGTATAGAACAACAATAATTGAAAATTTAATTATTTGTTCAAGATTAATTTTATAACATGTTTTGATTCAACTTACATTAATAGAGATATTTTGATTATTTTTTTACTTCTTCTCTAAACCGCCTTCTCCCCCTCCCCCCCCTTCCTTGTATGACAAAAATAATATATTTTATTTCAGCTTGAAATAATACGCTATTTATTAAATTGGCTGATTGCTAATGTGCAATGAGTACATCAATATTAGGGTTAGAGAAAAAGTGTAGAGAACAACAATTGTAAGAAATTAAATTTGCAATAATTTATAATAGAACAGTTTTTGATCAAACTCTTAATAATTGAGATATTTTAAATATTTGTTTTTCACCCATTATATTGTATTCTTTTATACAGTTGTTGGAAGGGTTCTATTACATTTTGTTAATATAAATAAATAATTTATCAATATTATTTTTTAAATTTGCATTGTTAATTCTATTATGTAGTTTACATTAATTTTAGCAGATTTCCCCTTATGGAAAGCAACTATTGTACATACATATAAAGTCCAGGCCTGGTGAATTTTAGCAGATTTTAGAAATCAGCTATTGAGGCCGCTGTTTCATGACTCGATTTTCAAAACTTTTCTTCAAAAGTCCATCGATCCTACCCAGAAGATGATGGAAATTAGGTCTAAAATTATATATATATATATATATATATATATATATATATATATATATATAAATATATATTTGTGTCCTTCCTATAGTAACCCTATAAGAAGGCCGTTTATTTGTTTCTGCATGTCTCATGCAAATTAGCATATCACATGCATTGTGATGTATTACAATTAATTTATACATAACTTATTTCAAAAGTAGGTGATATATATTACGAATTAACAATAATAACGTTAAATAAAATACAAACATATAAAGTGGAGATTATTAGTCTTAGAAAGAAAAATAGAAAAAAATTATTGAATATCCATTAATATTTTAAGTATAGTGGTTGTATCAGTATAATAAGTATTCAACCTATGAATTGTGTTAAAAGCATGTTCTGCAAATATTTTAAAAGCATTATTATATTTTAAAAATAACTTGTCTTCTATTTGGAAATTTGCCTTTTTTTTGTTCAATGTCTTGTTTTAGTTTTTGTCGTTCGTAAGTCAATAGTCTGCATTCGTGTATGAAGTGTTGACTTGTTTGTGGAGTTGAGTAATCACAGGGATGTTCGTTAATGGTTGAAACCGGACCAGCGGGAGGGGGGGGGGTTTAGAGGGGAGGATTTTCGAAAATTCGAAATATCTCTGTTACTATATGTCGCTATAGAATTAAAATTGTATAGAATCAACCTTATTGAAAATTAAATTTACTATAAATATTGTTATATACATTTATTCTTTATCTTGAATATTAACCGAGATATTTGTATTTTATATTGCAGTGTGTGCGGATAACGGACGAGATGAGATCGGCTAATTTTGGTTCTAGTCATGCGTTTCCGACAAAAGCTGGTTCGGACGTTTCCTTAAATGTTCGGCTAGTGAAATTTCTGTACTATAATACTTCACGTGGGAAATTTGCTTAGTTTACGCAGCCCCTGCGTGACAGTCTTTTTGACATAAATTGCTCTCAACATCTTGTGTGAGATTACCATTTGTAATATTATTTTTGTCACCATCTGCCCCCATTTTTCTAACCTGAAATATATGACTATTCTTATTATATATATATATATATATATATATATATACATATATATATATATATATACACATGCACGCACATGTGTATGTATACAGTTTTTTGTTACCACTCTAGCAGTTGTAATTTTTGTCTTATCTTTACTGAATTCGATATATAAGTCTTTTATGTAAAACTATGGAGTATGTTCGTTAACTGCTAAAATCGTGCCCGGGAGAGCAGGGATTTCGATGATTCTTAATATCTCTCTTATTGTGTGTAGGATTGCAAATTTGTATAGAACCAATGTTATTGAAAATTAAACTGCCTATATTGCCAATAAATGTTGTTATATATATATATATATATATATATATATATATATATATATATATATTCTTTTTTATCTATATTAACCGAGCTATTTGTATGATTGTTTATTTGATCTATTCTATTCTTGGACTTAACTTTTTTATTCAATAATACAGATCATATTAATTAATGGATGAACCCGAGTGAGGAATAGGTGGAGGGGAATCATGTAAATTCAGAATATCTCTATTATTATGGGGCGTATTGAAATTGATATAGAACTGATGTTAAACTATTAATGCTCAACAATTGCTGTTCTATACATATTTTTGTAGCTCAAATATTAAGCGAGTTGTTCATAGTTTCTTGTTTTCAGCCTTCAATAAACCCCCACTTCGATGAGATCACTAGAGTATCTATCATACCTGCACATGGGATATGTGCTTAGTTTACACAGCTCCTGCATGAAGGATTTTCTTTATTTTTATATTTCTATGCCATATTATTTTCTATTACTATTTATAAATAATTAAAAAAAATCTTTTTGTGGTAATTATAGTGAAGATATTTTACTTACTTTCTTTTATTAATATTCTCTTATATCTCTAATAATATTATATTTAAGTGTTAATATGTTAGAGTTACAGAAAGTGTTATTATATATTATCTTATATTTTATTTCTGTTTCAGGAAAGCCTTTCAATTTTATTGGTAGACCTTCAATGGCAAGCTTTTTTTATATTATCCCAATTTTTGTTGTATTTACGTTATGGCTCAGTTTTTTATCGTTTATGGCTCCAACCATTTCTGGACCTGAAGAGGTAATTCTTAATATAGAAGAACAGTATTTCTCAAAATATTTTCCTTGGTGCTACCCGTATGTAGAAATTTTTTTTTTTTGGCTCTGCCTTTAAATTGTAAAACCATTTTGCATTTTGTAATTAAAAAAAAAAGTTTTCTGATTTTTTGTTTCTTTTTGAAAATGCCAATAGTTTTTAGAGGAAAGGGCCTAGTCTTTAATGATATATATACGTTTATAATATTTTTTCAAAATATATATATATATATATTATAACTTATAATTGTTGCTTTGCAAACTTGATATTTTTGAATAAAGAAAAGTTTTAGATTATGTGTCATAAAATTATAATTATTTTATTATCTGAGGTAAAACAATATAAAAAAATTATGTATTGAAAAGCATGTGTTTCTGAGAAATATTAAAATGAATTTCATATTTGATGAGAAATCCAGTTGAAATAGTCTGAAAAAATTAGTTTGAATTTTTATTTACTTTCTTCTTCCTTTTCTTTTACAGATTGCCCTACGATTTCCCACTTCATTTGATGATCTTTTTAGTTTGTCAAAGTTATTTAAGGCTTATCTGGAAAGCAATAGAACATACATGTTCTGTTTGTTTATATCTGCTTATCTTTATAAGCAAGCATTTTGTATTCCTGGATCAGCATTGCTGGTGAGTGTTAATTTCTTATTTTTGGGATTATTTGCCCTTATTTGATTACTAATTTAATATATTTTAACATTCTTTCTAAAAATGTGTTACTTAGTTTTTTAACAACAGAATCACTTATGTAAAGAACAAGGAATGTTTATTATTTGATAACAATTTTTTATAAACTTTCTCATGTCAATGTTCCTTAATGAAAACAACAATCTGCTCCAAACCAGTTGTGATTTTCTGCTGAGCCAAGCTTTAGCATGTTGGCAAAAAGTCTGTCACACAGGTGCTGTGTAAACTAAGCTTATTTCCCATTTGGTGGAATATAATATGTAATGAACTCATTCCACCATCTATTGTCTGTATTTCTTCTATTGTAAGAAGCCTATGTATACAGGAATTTAAATATAAGTTAGACATGAGATGTTTAGTACTGAAGTACTCAAAAAGAAAACCAGAAAGAATGCTGACAACAAAAAATACAAATGACTCGGTCGGTTTTCTAGAGAAAACATGCGTATAATATTTTTTAACCTTACATATAATAATGGAGCTATTTCAAATTTTCTCTTTCTTCACCCCCCCCTTCTGCCAGGGTTGATTTTATCCATTAATTTATATAGTTATTAGCTTTCCATGAAAGGGTTAAGTATCATTTCCTGGGTATGGCATTGTTCAAGTAAAAATCATGATGCCTAGAACATCTTTAATGACGATGTCTTGCCAAACATATTTTCATATATCTAACTTATAAAAAGTAATATTAAAACAATATTTAATATTTAAGCTTGGAATAAAATGTTTCATGATGTATCAGCTTATTGTTAATATGATATAAGTAGGAATAGAGCTTTACTAAAAGCAGAAAACTAAAAAAATGGAGACAAAAATGAGGTTCATTCGCAATTTTAAATATATATTTACATTTTTCTGTTTCAGCTCTAGTAGTAGTAATTTTTGTTTGGGCATTTCCAAACTTGATTTTTAATTGTTTTATTTAAAAAAGCAGGCTAAAATCTGTCCTTTGTTATTATGTTTCCAGCACATGGGAAATCTCCTTAGATTATGCAGCCCATGTGTGGCAGACTTTTTATTAAATATTCACTTCATATGCATTAAACCAAAATAACATATATTGTAATTTAAGATATATTTAATCTTTTTTTAATACTTTTCCTACCAATTCGACTTAAAAAAAGACCCATGTTTATAAAATTTAGTTAACCCTTTCCCTATGTAAAGCTCATATATGAGGCAGGGGAATCCACGTCTGGGGGAAGGTGGACTCATATATGAGTTTGAGGCCTTTTTCCTCATTGTTGTTTTGCTAAGCTTAACTCACTATCTAGTTCAACCTTTAAGGCACACAGCCGTATTTCAGTGAACTAGTAGTACGTTTTCTCTAAGCTAGAGGCTCCAGACATTCAGTTAATTGTTTCCAGCAAATCTCGTCAACTGCTGATACATTTTATACCTGTATTAGCGCATATTCTTGGTGCCCTTATTCATGTCTTTTATAGTTTAAGGAAGTCAAATATTTTGAATATAAAAAATAAAAACATAGACATTTTTTTACTCCGTTGGTGTAGTGTGCAAATTCATGAATAAAAAAGGAGGATGGCTTTTTTTTTATTATTTTTTAGTTCATTTGTGAAGTAAATCATATTTTATGATAATTTTTTAATACATCATTAATTCAGATATTTAATTTTATTTTCATACACACCCAATGCGTATTTATTTAAACAATTATTTCAGATAAATCGTGAAATAATACGTTTAATAATAAAGTAATCGATGCCCAAAATAGAAAATATTATTAAAATTATCACTAAATAAAAACATCAGTGGGAAAAACAAGCTTGAGTTACTAATGAATCAATGAGTTAACTTGCAATACAGGCCTAAAGGAGAGAGACAAAAGTATTCGGCCCAAGGGGAAGGAGGAGAGAGCCTTGTCTCCCTTCCTTCTCAATTCTCCCATAGTCTAAGGGTTAAAGATATAATTAATAATATTTTTTAAATGACAATATTGTTTTAACAATTAAAATTAATGTAGCATTATATTAAATTAAACTTAATTCATTAATTTATGAACCTCTTTATAAAAAGAATGGCAATGGTCAGAAAATAGCACCAAGTCCTGAGGTAAGCATGAAAGCGCTAATAACATTTTAGAGAAAGGTAAGGGCTGCAACAGTATACGTAAATGGTAATAGATACATGGTCTAAAAGATAGATTCTTGCCAACAAAGGCGTTTCTAGAAGTAAGGATGCCCAACACTGCCTATCTGCACTAACATTAAAACACTCTTAACTAAAATAATCCTAGCTGAATTAATAATTAACTGGATAACATACCAAACGTGATGCATTTTAAAATACGAATACAATAAAAATTACTTGTTTTTACATTTTCCAAAAAAACATATTTGAATTAGAGAAAAAAATGCAAAAATAATCCAAGTCTTCAAATAGTATAAAAATCAATATGTAAAAGTTAATTTTAAGAGGGCCATCTTCTTCATTTTCTTCTTATCATATTTAAGCGTGTTCTGCTCATTCTGAAACCGAAAGTAATTCTATATCTTAAATAATAAAGAAACTGTGAGGGGCTCTCTGCTACACTAACAAATAAATTAAAAGTTTATCTTCACAGTTCCGACAGATACATTTAGATTCAGAGTGATTCTTGCAACCTGTGTTATTACATTTATAGCATAGTGTTGAATGTTTCTGGTCAGATGTTTTGCACAATTCATCCTCATTAAGCTGTATTTCTGAATATATATCATGATCAGAACTAATGGACTGATTGTCACTGTAATTACTCATTAGATCCTCATTATCATCAGACACAGGATTCTGATTTCCATCATCTTCGTTCATATATGCCAACCAATCCTTATAATGTCTGCCATCCACAATAAAACCCTCATTAGTCATATCACTATGAATACTTTAAACAACGTTTTAATTACGCAATTACTACCATGGGTCAAAAATGACCCCAAAACGATAATTAGACAGACACAAGTAATCACAGAAACAAGACGAAGAGGTTAACTGTAACAGCTGTTACTAAGGCGAGAATACATGGTACCTAGTGGCGCTGCCTAGCAACAAACCAAAGAAACCTTAATTTTTATTTTATGCAATAGTCACACTAATAATAGTAATAATATTCATAGTAATAATACTCAATGTTCATTGCTTCCTTACTTTTTAATTCTTTTTATGTTTTACATTTAATTTAGTTATTTTGTTTTATTTTATTTTTTCAAGAATATTTTAGGAGGAGCTATATTTGGGTTGTGGACTGCTCTTCCTTTATGCTGTTTTCTGACTGGGCTTGGAGCTACTTTGTCTTATTTGCTATCCAAGTCATTTGCTGAAGATTTGGTTCTTCATTTTTGGTCTAAAGAAGTTGATCGCATTAGAACCAAGGTGGCTTATACTTTTCATTAGCTGTATAATTGTAGCACACAATCTTTTAATTTACTTTTTTTATGCCACTGTTTATTCTAACATAATTCTACAATATCCAGAATTATAGTATTTATAAAAATGACATTGTGGCACCCTCATTTTATGGACCACTCAAAGAAAAAGCCAAATATGCTTGTGTGTGCAGAGAAGCCTTGACATTTTGGTTTTGTTCATGAACTGTTCCAAGAATACTAGCCAATTGAATATTTTGTCATCTGAAGACTGAACATTGTTGGCACATGCTGCGAAATTCCACTTTTTATGAAAATTATATATATGCAATTTTTGTTTAATCCTTACCAAACTTGATATACAAGAGTTTCATGGAAAACTGAAGATCAAGTATGTTGACAGCTGAAATTGGACTGGGGGGGGGTAAAGGGGGAGAAAATTCCAAATATCTCCATTACTATAAGTCACATAGAAATATTGTTTATAATCAATCTTGTTAATTTAATGTTCTTTAAAAGTTTTTCTATACATTTTCCCACACTTAACTTAGTATCTTAGCAATAAGCCAATATATCATTAAATGTCTTATTCCAATCTTAAATTCCTAATATTGTTTTCAATGGACCTGTTATCCAAGATTCATGCAAATATGTTGTATTTATTTGATCTATACCTAACTCTATATTTAACCGTTTCATTCAACACTAAAGATCATATTTGTTGAATCGGACGAGGGATAGGGGGGATTTAGAGGGAGGGAAATTCGAAAATTCAAAATATCTCCTTTAATATGAGCCAGATGAAAAAAGTTGTAGAACCAATCTTGTTATACTATTGGTGCTCCAGCCAATCCATGAAAAGTTTTTGTCATGTTGACTCAAATACCAGAGAGAAAAAAATCCAAACAGATTAATAGACATTGTTATGGTTTGTAGTTATCAGATTATATTAAAGGAAATTAGTAAAAGTTTTTAATTTGGAAGCTGCATTAAATAAATAATGTACAACTGCACCTATACTTTTTTTGCTTTGTATGTTGTTGCTTTCTTAATCTAATTATTTTTGGCATTGTAATTTTAACCCGAACTTTTTCTTGCTTTATAAAAATGAAGATTGATTTTTGATCATCTGCATATCTTTGAGTAATGTATTATGTTACTTAAATAATGGGAAACACTAGCATGTATGAACATACTTTTAATCCACTTTTAACTAATTTATTGGCCTTTTTTATCTCAATTATAATTTACTAAATTTCCTTTCTATCTTTCTCTCTAGTCAATTGTTTCTCAAGATTCATTCATTCATTACCTCTCATGATAAATGAACAATAACTTTCTTTGGACTTGTTCCAATTAAGACAGCAAGGTCAACATTGGATTGCGAGTTTTTGTCAGTGTCTTGTTTTTCTTTGTCTGTGTCCCTTTGCAAGAGTCTTCATTTTTACTCCCTTAAGAATGTATATGTATATATATATATATATATATATATATATATATATATATATATATATATATAAATAGAGATTTATATATTTGTCTGTTAACTTTCTAGCGGCTGTATTTTTTGTTTGATCGTTACTAAATTTGATATTTAAACATTTTATGCAAAAATAAAGGTTAAGTTCGCTAATGGCTGAAATTGGACTGGGGGAGGGGGGTTTAGAAGAGGAATTTTAAAAAAAATGTAATATCTCCGATATTATGCGTAGGATCAAAAATTGAATAGAACCAATCTTATTGCAACTGTAATGTTCTATAAATGTTGTTATTGAAGTTTTTTCAGTATTTTGATTATTAACCGAAATATCTGCATTTTTTAGTTTTCGGCCTTCAGTAAACCCCCACTCCTACTCATGTCATCTTAACAACAATCTATTATATGGTGAAGCACTTTATTTGAAGCCTAAATACCAAATATTGTTTTCATTGAACTTTTACGTCTTGAGATAAGTGCAAACACATGATGCACTTGGGAAATCTGTTGACAGACTTTTTTTTTTAATTTATGTCCATGTGGATTTCAAAGTCCCTGTGCAGCGATGAAGAGCTTGTCATTTCCTTGGTTGATGCACAAATTTTGTAGATATAATTGAAAACTAAGAATGACCCATTACTGAATTGAATTTTATGGTATTTAATTAACATAATCACTTATGTTAATTAAATTTTAATATTTGGGTAGCAATTGGCATTTTAAAAAAGGACCCTTTAATAAATTACATTGTATTGTATTTTTATAAATTCTACCATTTGTTAGGAAATATGTATTCCTGTACTTTTTTTTTTTTTTTTGGATTGTGCATTTAATTTCACATTTTCTTATATTTGTTCTCATTTTCAGATTGCAAGTCATAATGATGAGCTCTTGTTTTTCCTTTTGTCGTTACGTCTGATGCCGCTGACACCTAATTGGCTTTTAAATTTAATTTCTCCTATTGTTGGAGTGCCATTGCCATTGTTTTTTATTACTGTGTTCCTTGGTAAATAGAAATAAATATTAAATAATGTTTAAAACATTAAATAATATAAGCTTTTATAAGATACTCATGATATTTTATAAGATTTGTTGCGATCTGGCTGCGGTGATAAGCAGTGGAAGCTGAAAGAAATGAAAAATCCCACAACCAAACCACTAACAAGAATTTAGGAAGGGCCCACCAACAATCGACTCAAGTCAAAATTCAAATATATATAAATTTATTTATAATAAAAATATTCACCAATATTTTGAACTTATTGAGGATTCTTAGCAATACAAAATGGGGAGCAGACAGATGTTTAATGCTGACATTTTACCGTTGCTATACCAGGTCTTTACTGGACTATGGATGTATAGCATTTTCATCTGCCAGCTCAAATGCCCTTAAAATGTTAGACACTATTCACTACACAGGACTGAGAATAGCAACAGGGGCCTTCAGATCAAGCCCTGTAGAAAGCCTATGTGTAGATGCTGGAGAGCCTCCATTAAAATATAGAAGGCAAATTATCAATTTAAAATTTATTTTAAAATGTAAAGCTTTAGACAAACCTTGCGTCCACACATTTTTAAACAATATATCACATTTCAACAAATTCATAAAGAAAAATTGTAAACACAATCCACTTCTTGTACGCACTTTAGAAAATTCCTCAGACTCAAACATTTTACAGACTCCTATGTAGAACAATACTTTACTATTACTTCCTCCTTGGAGAGTAAATAACTTATATATTGGTTTAACCTTAACAGAATTTAATAAAAATGATCCCCTTTCTTCAAAATTTTACATGACTGGATTTAACTCCATTACTGCAAATAACCCAAACGCACTATACACATTCACAGACGGATCTAAGACTGACTTTGGAACAGCAGCTGCTGCACTCATTGACGACCACACATATGTCAAAAGATTAAATTGCACATCAAGTATTTACTCAGCTGAACTACACGCTATCCTGTCTCTAGAAAACCTACAAAATGTTCAAAATTGCCAAATAATTTTATTTTCGGACTTGTTAAGTTCTTTACTCTCTTTAAAAAACATATATTCCAATCATCCTATTATAACAAACATTTTTGAACACATTCATAATCATCATAATCACATAACATTGGTGTGGCTACCAGGACACCAGAATATTGGACGAAGCACTGAAGTTAACTCTCCTAACCCATGGTTACCTATTTGAAAAGAAAAGAATGCCTAACTGAAATGTGTATAATGCTCCGCTTACAATAAAACACATACTAACAGACTGCAAAAGACGTGACCATCTAAAGATCCCTCATGACTTACACGACTTACTTACTGAAGGTAGCCCACACATTCCCATAATACTCCAACATTTACATGACATTAAAATATACTCACAAATTTAGAATTGTTACATTTTAAAATCCTTTTTAATCCTTCTTAAATTAAATAATTTAAACTCCAGCTAAACTGTTTTACTGTATGTGTATGTGTGTGTGTGCGTGCGTGCGTGCGTGTGTGTGTGTGTGTGTGTGTGTGTGTGTGTGTGTGTGTGTGTGTGTGTGTGTGTGTGTGTGTGTGTGTGTGTGTGCACACACATGCGCGCGTGTGTAAACATGGGTGTATGTGTGTAATCCATCCTGGTTAGCCTGTGACCAATAAAAAAATAATTAACCTTTAAGCTGCTCCAGTATTGTGGCTGAAAATATCTATGCCCGATGAAGTCTACACCTCTTTTGTGGCTTTGACTGTTTAGCAGCTCGCTGTTCAGTCCAGTATTCTATCTTCAACTATTTCTCCCTTGTGGCTGTTCCCTGAACATTAGTTTGTGAATTGTAGGACTAGATAGCCGAGAATTTAATATTTTGATAACTACAATTGTTTATACATTCTGTTTTAGAACAGATATCCTAATGTAGGTAGATGAAAGAAATGGCTACGCTTCCACTGTAACAATTTATTAAAACGACAGAGCGCTTTCGATGCAGTGCATCATCATCAGTGTCCTGTTGACACCCAAAAACAATAATTACTTATCTCTATTAAAAACATCCAAAAACAATAATTACTTATCTCTATTAAAATATTTTAGATAAAGGGTAAAATAGATAACATATAACAATAAAAACTGTCTTTCTTAGAACTAAATAACATATAAAACCTTTCATACATCAACAGGCAATTTTTTTTATTAAATTAAGTAAGTACACGTAGGACATTAAAACTATCTATAAAACTTAACATAGACTATTTAGACAAAGAAAGACATTATTTGTGGTCTTCATCCCAGCTAGCTGAGGTAAGGAGGCTAATGGTACGAACTTGAGTGGGCAAACATCTTCTTTAATATTAATGTTTTTCTTCGACGTTAGAAGATCCAATCTAATCTCTAACCCCTCAACCCTGTCCATTTTCCTTCCTTTAGGTAGGTGATGCAACACCTCTAATTGTAAAGAACCCTGGTCATGGTTTTCCGTCACTAGGTGCTTTTTCATTTCACTTACATTTGTAGTGAAATGCTCTTTGACCCTTGTCTTTATCTTCCTGCCACTCTGCCCTACGTATGTATCCTCACAGGAAGGGCAGTATATCCGGTAGACTCCAGACTTCTCCATAGCGGAAACAGGATCTTTGGGGTTGGGGAATAGATTTTTGAGGGTCTTCTTGCTCCGGTAAGCCGTCTTGATGCCTGCTTTTCCCAGCAAGTAGCCATTACTTTCATCTACCTATATTAGAAGACACTCCCACCTGCCAGAATACCAACTCAGATACCTAATGTGTACTTACATTTTTGATATAATCATTATTTACTGTTTTACGATTTTAATTTTGCTATTACAAGTCAGGTTATTGAATTTCATACATTTTAGTTTATTTTACCCTGTTTCTTATAGTTTCAGGAAATTGGATTATTAATATATACTTTTGTTTCAGGTTTAATACCATATAACTATATATGTATACAAGCTGGTGCTATGCTTGGTAGCATTTCTTCTTTTGATGATGTGTTGACATCAAAAACAATGTTACAACTCTCAGGTTTAGCATTTGTTGTTATCATTCCAGGAATTGTTAAAAGATATGTTAAATTAGAGAAATGAAAATATATTTATTTAGAAATCTATTGATTGTTGTTTATTATTTTATACTGATTTTACCTCAAGTGAGATACAAGCATCTTACTGGGTTTTCTCAACATATTGTTAAAAATAATATAAATGATGAAAATATTACCTTTTTTACTGTAGTGAGTGTTTGTGTGCCAAATAAAAAGATGCTACATTCTGTAAGAGAGAATACAAGAAACAGTTAAATGTATTTAAAACTTTTAAACCAAATGGAAATGTAATTGACATTCTGAAATTAGCATTGTGTTGTGTACAGCACACCAACTTCTCATTTTAGTCCATAATTAGGAAACCCCATAGTAAAACTACCAATCCCTTTCTCATGGATACTTCTGTACACATCAGAAAGATTCTGCCCTTTGCTGAGATAGGAAAGTGTCTCAGCATTCCCAAATAGCTTTTACATCTATCCCAAAACCAATTTCATATTGTTATTCTCAACTCATGGGCCAGTCCTCCTCACCCCCACATGTTCTTTCTCAATATATATTGGAGATGTCTAGGAACTTAGTCAATATTCTTCCAGTATTCTAGTTCGTGTCGTACACATTTTGCCATTGACAGTTAAATATCTATTCAAGTTATGTCTTTATTTAACACTAGTGTTATTTAACCTATTTTACCTTGAGGATTTAAAACGACCTCCGAATACCTCTCTTATTAAAGATTGATCTTCTAAATTGGTTTAAGGTGATGGAGGCTTCACTCTCTCCAACTACCTGGCCTAATATGACAGTGGATACTGCCACAGGACTATTCATTAATGGGTGGGATGTAAGGAGAATCACAAACAAATATTTTGTGGTAAATCATATCGTTTTGTATGAATCTATCCTTTAATTAACGAGGGTTCATCACTAGTGTATATAAAAACCAAACTTGTCTTGACACAATTGAAGTTAGGAATTATGGGTTATATGTCCTGCCTTTTCTCACAGTTTTTTTAGGCTTAACATTAAATTACCTAATAATTTGGAAAGTTCATTTATAGTTTAGAGTTCATAACTTTAAGGTTGTCTAATATTTGTATGTTGATGGAAACTAAATGTAGGCATCAAATATTATAAATTTAATTTTACTATGGAATTGAGTCATATAAAATAGACTTCTTTTATTTATTTTTATTGGTCATTAAATTAATAAATATCTTGAATCTCCTTGTTGGGGGGGGGGGGTTGACTTATATATACATGCTGAAGAAAACGTTAATACCTCCACTAAATTTTAACTCTTTATTCCAGAGCTTTCAGAGGCCCAGCCTCATCATCAATGCTAAAGAAAATATATATTCAATGATTTTTATAAGAAATACATTAGTCATAGCAATTAAAACATTTCATACAAAATTAAAAATACCATTAGTCATAACAGTTTTAAAAATATTAACATCATACAATTAAAATCCCTATAAACTTATAAAATAAATAAATTAACCCCCTTATTTCCCCCAAAATAATGAATATATCACTGCAAAACTAAAAAAAAAAAAAAAAAAACAAATGCAATAACTATCCCTATAAATAAATCAACTGTTAGTGGACAAATATTTACAAGCACCCAACTACTTCTACAAAATGGTGTTGTGGATTTGCTCCTGGCTCTGAGTGGTCTGGTTCTAGCCGGGCTAGGCTTTGCAGGGCTGAAACACCAACATGTCTCAGCACAGTGCCTTCTCCTCTTATATTAATAAGGGGAGTGCATGCCCTTCCCCCCACCAATGTGAACAAAACTTTTCAGTGTGTAGTACCTAATGAAAAACTAATTCGGTTAAAGCGAGAGAACGCACTTCTCAAGCGTTCGTCTAAAAAAAATGTTAAAGATTGCCTTTTAAGTCTTGAGGTGTTGTTAAGGTAAGAATTTTAAAGGGGGTCGGTGGCTCAGTGGTGGCGTTTTCTTTTTATAACCATAAAATCTGGAGATCATATCTCGTGGGGAGCCACTATTTTTCTCTGGATTTTTTTTACTCTTTGTTTCTAGGGCATTTATTTAATATTAATAAATAAATGAAAAGTTTTTTTAATTATTGGCATTTCATTTTAACATGTTACATATATTTAAGGAAAATTCGAATGCTTTCTGTCAAAAATATAATAGGTATACGGAAATATTTAATATTATACAGGAAATACATCATCATTGATTGAATACATAAGTATATAACAATTATTAATAATAATGCGGATATACTGATAATAGTTTTAAACGGTTTAATTTTGCTTTATCCATTTAATTGTAATTATTTTATTTTACAATTAATAAAGATATTTAAAAGTTTCTAGCTCTAGACATAAATACTATTTAACAGTTTTATACTTTAGAGCTATATTTATATGTGCTTGGCCTTGCATCACTGACATATATTTCTATTATCAAATTAAAACTTTTATCAAGCGTCTCCTAAACTACTTGTCTTTGATTGAATAGAATCACAAAATATCATGTAGAGAGGATTGTATTAAAATTCATTCTATTCTTTAACACCATTGTCATCCACAATTAAATTTTTAACTAAAAATAGTCGCTCCTGGCGAGATTTGATCTCAAGATCTTATGGTTACAAAAGGAAGACGATACCACTGAGCCACTGACTCCCTTTGAAATATTTACCTTAACAACACTTCAAGACTTTCAGGCAATCGTTAAAATATTTTTTAGACGAACACTTCAGAAGTCCATTCTCTTGCTTTAACCAAATTAGTATTTCATTAGGTACTACACACTGAAAATGTTTCGTTCAAATCGGTTGCGGAAAGGCCGTGCACTCTCCTTGTAAACCTCCTCTGATACAGTAGGGCGTCTAATTTATTTCAATGGACTCAATTACACCCATCCTCATTCCTTTATTTATGTTGTGCAAGACTTGAATATTGAATATAGGGAGGCTTGATTATGCTTTTCTCTCACAAGACATTTTATCGTTTCCGGGTCAGTTCTCGTTAAATGTCCCTACAATCTCTTCTACCACTTTGGCCACTGTATGGTATGGCAGAGGAAGTGCATGAGATTCAGTAGACTCAGCATCTGTCTAAACATGGACCACATTCTTAATACTCCAGTAGGCGCACCCCTCATCAGTACACGAGTGGGCGCATGTCATCTCTCAGATGACTTACCGTCTTTCCTTAAGTATTAAAGTAAGAAAGTTAGTTTTAATTAAGCCTTTACTATTTGTATAAAAGTTATAATTGATACATTATATGGAGAATATACATGATTTATGATTATATAATATGAAAAAAAAAATATTTCACACATTACCTTGGCTTACACAATATAAAATATATATATATATATATATATATATATATATATATATATATATATATGTACATACATGTGTTATATATACTCATTATATAGGGTTTATTAAATAACATTAAATAGTTAGGTAGGTTTATAAAATGAAATATGGCCATTTCCTAAATAAATTACTTGAGAATTGATCCCTGCAATATTCAGAAGAGAAAAAAATACTACTATAGGCCACCTTCTGGTATTTCTCAATACATTATAAAGTGAACACATTTTATCCGATATGTCCACACCTACTTTGGTTTGATTATAATGTGTTATGGAAGGCTTTTTCTTCTCTCCTGTTCTCTCATCTATTTCTTCATCAAAATGCATACTTGATATAGACAATACATTTCTAATTTTGGACTTATTTTTTGGAACATAGGAAACCAGGGTGTCCCCCTTCCTATAGGAGAAGATGCTTGAATTAAATTTCCCTATTGTTTAGCAGACTCCCCTTAAGGGAAATCAGCTATTGAGGTCGACTCATGACGCAATTTTCAAAATTTGTCTTCAAATGTCCATCAATCCTACCCAGTAGATGACAAAAATGAAGTCGTTCAAAACGATATCTATCTATCTATCTATCTATAAAATTGTAACCTCTGTCTGTACATTGACTTTTTTCGCGAAATTTCACGATAAATTTTCGTTTCACATGTCATAGACACCTTAACTGCATTTTGTTTCTTTCGTGTCTGTTTGCTTATTTGTTTGTTTCTTACCTTTTTACACATAAACGGCCGAACCGAATTTTATGAAACATGGTATGAATTTTACTACTAGCCCAACTTAGATCTTAGGCTATATTAATATTCTCTGAGACGAACAGGAGTGGGGGTTATAAGGGAAGCCGGAAATTAAAAATAGCTATATTTCGTTTCCTGTTGGTTTTTCGGCAAATATGAACATGACAAAAGTTATTTATATTGTTATTTAGAGTAACTTTTCTTATATACACTTTCGTTGAATATAGAAGTATAAATGAGTTCAATGCTAAAAATTATAGCAAGATTCAACAATTTTATTTGGCACAAAAGAATCAACCAAACTAAATAAAACTCGGTATGAGTATTAGCACTAACGCCTTCATTACAACAAGCCATACCAACATTTCTAGGAACATGTAGGAGTGGGGGTTGTAAGGGAGGCCTGAAATTAAAAATAGCGATATTTCGTTTCCTTCCAAAAGTTGTTTTTCTGTTATTTAGAGTAACTTTTGTTATATTCACTTTTGTTTTATAACAATGGATAAACGAGATATACACCAAAAACTAAAGCGGGAGCCAACTATTTTATTGGGCACTTACGGTTGAACCGAATTTAACAAAACTCGGTATGTAAATTAGCATTAATTCTTCCATGATTATAAGCTGTAAATTTATAGGTTCAAACGGGAGTGGTGGCCGCAAAGGGAGGCCTGAAATAAAAATTTGCCATATGACGTATCTAAAACAGCTGTCACCATTAAGCTTTGGATCCCGCATCAAGGGAGAGGAACATTAATTCATACATGGTTTGGAAGACAGAATACTTTCTATGACTATGAATTATACTGCTCATTAAAAAAGTCCGTCACGCAGGGGCTGCGTAATCTAAGCAGATTTCCCTCGTGAAGTTTAGTAATTGATAAATCTACATATTGGCAACACAACACCACCGTGAATAAATACAAACGGAAATAAGAAATGCTTCATCCAATTTCATTAACATGCCGACAGGAAGCGTAAGGTTAGAATGTAAACAAACGAGTCTGCCCGCCTCACACCGGAAAGAAAAACAATTACTGAAATATAACAAAATCTAACATATTAATTTTATTGAGAACTATTTAATATATCAAGTACTGTAACTAATAATGAGTCAGAATAATTGTTATCTCAATCAATCAAATTTTAGTAGTCAAAACCTTAAAGACGGGGGGGGGGGGGTCACCAGGACATGTTTGCATGTACCTCGTATAATAAAGGTCTCTTCAATACAATTTTTAGCATTTAAACTTCGAATAATGTGATTCAGTATGTAGCAGAGTATTGTTTATGTAACATGAGTAGAAGTGGCGGTTTGCTGGTGGCTGAAAGCTGAAATATGCTGCCCACATTTAATAAAAACGCAAATATCTCGGTTAATATTCAAGGTGGAGAATAAATGTATGGAGCAATATTTATAGATCGATCCATAGATAAATGTATGGAACAAACTTGATCTGTCTTTTTGCATAAAACGTTTAAATATCGAGTTTGGTAAATATCAAACAAAAATTGGGACCGCTAGAGCGTTAACAGACAAATATATATATAAAATTGTAACCTCTGTCTGTACATTGATTTTTTTCACGATACTTTTTAGTTTCACATGTCATAGACACCACGACTGCATTTTGTTTCTTTCCAATATGAACTACCAGGTACCTCACCTGGAAAAAGTAATTCAAATCTTTGTTAATATTTTGTCCTTAATAATTCAAATCTATGCATAATGCACAGGAGACGGGAAATATGACAATATGGAGGACAGTAAAGTCTTAAAAAAAAAAATTAATTTTATTATTAACAATCTACAGCAACGACGGGTATAGATCCTTTATACTGGTAAATGTCAAAATATTCTACAATGTAAAGCTTTGCCAAAAAAATACTATCACCATTCAGCCTCGAATGAATTCTCGGGCGAAGCCGGGTATCTGAGCTAGTATATATATATATATATATATAGTATATATATACGGAATTTTCGGAATTTTTCTTCAAATGTCCATCGATCCTACTTAGTAGATGACGAAAATGAGGTCCGTTCAAAACTGTATGTATATATTTGTCTGTTACCGCTCTAGCGGGCGGAATTTTTCTTTGATCGTTACCAAAATCGATATTTAGTCGTTTTATGTAAAAAGAAAGATCAAGTTCGTTAACGGCTGAAATCGGACCAGTGGGAGGGGGGTTTAGAGGGGAGGATTTTTGAAAATTCGAAATATCTCCGTTACTATAGGTCGGATCGAAAAATTTACTATAAATATTGTTATATGCAGTTATTCTCTATCTTGAATATTAACTGAGATATTTGCATTTTTATTAAATCTGAGCGGCTAAGGGTCGTAGTGACTTTCCCGCTAAAAGCTAGTTCGGCCGTTTCATTAACTGCTCGGCTCTTGTGAAATCTCTCTATTGTAAAACTTCACGTGGGAAATCTGCTTAGTTTACGCAGCCCCTGCGTGACGGACTTTTTGTCTTATCGTTATCAAACTCGATATGTAATCGCTTCATGTCAAAAGTTAGATCGATTTTGTTAACTGCTGAAATCAAATGGGTAGCGGGCGGGGGGGGGGGGGGGGGTCTGAGGAGGCAATTTTGAAAATTCCTCTATAAACTAAGTAGATTTCCTACGTCTGTAACACGTGGAAAATCTGCTTAGCTTACGCAGCCCCCGCTTGACGGACTTTAAGATTTCTCTTAAGGGGGACGCGATTTTCGAAATTGTTCTTCAAATGTCCATCGATCCTATCTAGGAGATGGCGAAAATGAGGTCCGTTCAAAACTGTATGTATATATATATATATATATATATATATATATATATATATATATATATATATATATATATATATATTTATACACACACACACACACACATATATTTGTCTGTTACCGCTCTAGCGGTTGCAATTATTGTTTAATCGTTACCAAACTTGATATTTAGTCGTTTTATGTAAAAAGAAAGATCAAGTTTGTTAACGGCTGAAATCGGACCACGGGGAGTTTTGAGGGGAGGAATTTCGAAATATCTGTGTTACTGTACGGCGGATCGATAAAGTGTAGAACCAATCTTATTGCAAATTAAATATGCTATAAATATTGTTATATACGTTTATTCTCTATCTTGAATATTAACTGAGATATTTGCATTTTTCAATTTTGAGCCTTCAACAAACCCCCACTTCTACTCATGTCATATTAACAATAAGCTGTTTTATCATGAACCACTTCATTACAGGATTAAATACAAAATATTGTATTCATTGAACAATTTACTTTGTGAGATATATGCAAATATGATCTGTTGACCCGCCCCCCCCCTCTTCTCTTGTTGTTGAATTACTAAAATTTGAGTGATTGAGATAAAACTGATTCTGATTTATTACAAATTACTGCACTAGCTTTGGTAAATTGTTTTCAATAAAATTATTATGTTATATTCATATATATTTCGTTAATTATTTATCTTTCAGGTCTATATATCCATTCAGCGCTACGAGGTTGGCTCAACTGTTTGTTTACAATTCAGCCGCTTACAGTTGTAGAGATTATTAACTTGTATTGTAAATGAACTGAAATATTTCTCATTACCGTTTGTATTTATTCACTTAACTTTGAAGGTAGTGTTACCTGTTTGTATATTTATCTATTGTACCGTTAACCGTTGAAATCGTGGGGGGACCCGGGGGGGGGGGTTAGGGGAATATCGAAAATTCCCCTATAAACTAAGCAGATTTATTCAGAAATCTGCTTAGTTTACGCAGCCCCTGCTTGAAGGAATTTTTTAGTTTTTGCCTTAACTGTAAAGTTTCAATTTCAACGCGTGCCTCATTATCATAGTCAACGTTTTAATTAAGTAAGTGCAATTGTATTTCGTAAGTGAAAGCAGTCCTTTAGGTTAGTATAGTATAAGCCCTCTGTGTACAGCCATTACTTATTAGTGGTATCGGCTGGCGGGGGGGGGGGGGGCTACCCCGCTGGCAAAACAGTACACCCCACTTAAATCCCCCCCTCCCCACTTCCCACCAATTATTAACAACCTTCAAAGCTCTGGCCCTTATTAAGATATATCTACTGCCGCTTTTAGTTTCACGTCTAACCCAGATGTAATATTAAAGAGAGAGCAGGGATAAGAGCTCTCCAGGGGAGGTGGGCAATTATTGCAATGAAATGTGGACAGTCGATTCCAGTCGCTGGATTATTGGAGTATATTCAGCTGCTCCTTTTAGCAGATTTCCCTCAAGCTATTGAGCTCGTACTCATGACGCAATTTTCGAAAACCTTCCTCAAATGACCATCGATCCTACCCAGATGACGAAAATGAGGTCCGTTCAAAACTATTATATATATGCCATTTAATAATACAGGGCCTTTCACAGAGAATGAACTGATTTCAAAGCTTTATGGTGCTTTACACCAGCATCGCAGCAGAACATGTTGCATGCCATTACAAAGAGCGTAGTTGTGAGTTTCGAATGGTTGCCGGTAGTGTGCTCTATCGATAGTTCTCTGTCGTAATCCCTACTCGCAGCAGTTCCTACAGCAATGGCTACACCTGTACAAAAATCGTTCTGTGCTATTGAGTTCGCCAAGATCAATTCTGTTGTCACAGTGCAACGTGCTTTCCGTAGGAGGTTCAACGAGCAGTACAGGCCCTCTGCCAAGAACATCAGTCGTTGGCTTGTACAGTTATGGGACACTCGATGTTTGTGAACATTTGTGAGAAGCAACAAAACTTCAACACTTCTTTATTGCAATCTTGTATTACTGTCTGTTAATAAGATGTAGCTTAATGAAATCGGTTCATTCTATTTCAAAGACCCTGTATTTTATCTTCGGAAGAATGGGAAGCATATGTTAAATCAATGTACAGGACTCCAGCAATAAGAGATTTAGCAGATTCCCTTTAGGGAAATCAGCTATTGAGGTCGTACTCACGACGTGATTTTTGAAATTTGTCTGCAAATGGAAGAGGGAGGTTAATAAAAAAGTGAAGCTGCACATCTTCAAGGCCATTTACTTCCCTACTCTTCTATATGGAAGCGAAAGCTGGGTCCCACTTGACAAGCACTGGAGCCGAGTAACAGCAGCGGAGATGAAATACCTGAGGAGAGTGGCGGGCCGAACCAGGAGAGATCTTGTTAGAAATCAGCACATACGAGAGGAGCTGGAAGTTCCGGCTGTTAAAGAAACAGTGGAAAAAAGGCAGCTGAAATGGTTTGGCCATCTTTGCCGGACGAAGGAAGAACGAGACCCAAGGAAGTTTTTTGAGTCTAGGCCGACTGGAAGTCGACCCCGGGGCAGGCCCAGGATGATATGGACAACATCTCCAGGTTGGGACGACAAAGAGGGCAAGGGCTGAATTCCATGAAAGCGTTAGCAAGGGGCCGGGATGCATGGCTTGCTTGGACTGAGGACTTCCACGCTGAGAGGCATAAAGGAGGAAGAAGAAAAAGTCTGCAAATGTCTATCGATCCTACCCAGGAGATGACTAAAATTAGGTCCATTCAAAATCGTATATATATTTCTATATATATCTATCTATTTGTCTGTTACCGCTCTAGCGGTTGCAATTATTGTTTGATCGTTACCAAACTCAATATTAATCGTTTTATGTAAAAAGAAAGATCAAGTTCGTTAATGGCTAAAATCGGACCAATGGGGGGGGGTTTAGAGGGAGAATTTGGACAATTCGAAATATATCCGTTAGTATAAGTCGGATCCAAAAAGTGTATAGAATCAATCATATTGCAAATTAAATGCAATATAAATATTGTTATATAAATTTGTTCTCTATCTTGAATATTAACCGAGATATTTTCAGTTTTGAGCCTTCAGCAAACCCCCCCCCCCCCACTTCTACTCATGTTAAACTAACAATTCTCGGTTATGTAATGAACCACATTATTCGTACCTTAAATGCCAAATATTGTTTTCAAGAGACCTTTATTATACGAGACACTGTGTTAAGTTTTTGGACTGCTTAAATTTGATTAAGATAAAAATTACTCTGCTTCATTATAAATTACAGTACTAGATATAGTAGATAGTTTTCAATCAAATTAATATGTTATTCTGATATATTACATTAATTTTTCTTCCTTCCGGTGAGAAGTTTGCAGAACTGTTTTTTACATTTCAGACGCTTCCCGTCGGAAGGTTATTGAAATGTAAATTGGTCTAAAAGATTAATCGTCGGCATCGTCAATATTAAGTGAATAAATACAAACGATAATAAGAAGTCTTCCGACGGGAAGCATCCGATATGGAAACAAACAGTAAAGGTCTACCAACCTCTTACCGGAAAGATAAAAAATTACTGAAATATATCAGAAAACATATTAATTTTATTGAAAACTATTTACTGTATCTAGTACTGCAATTTATAATGAATCAGAATAATTTTTATTTCAATCAATCAAATTTTAATAGTCCAAGAACTAAAAACGGGGGGGGGGGGGGTGGGGACACCAGAAAATATTTGCGTAGATCTCGTATAATGAAGGTTTCTTGAAAACAATATTTGATATTTTTTTGTAAATTGACTGAAAGATTACTTCTCTCTTCGTTTGTGTTTATTCGCTTAACATTCGCAGAGGTATTACCAGTACGTGGATTTATCTGTTGTAACCCTTCCCGTAGGAAATCTGCTCAGTTTTGGACGGACTTTTTTGTTTGTTTGTTTTTTCTCAGACATTGAAATGATTTTTAGAAGTAGAGACTTAGCTGGCTTGAGTATAAATGCTTATAATGACGTTATGGTTCTGTTATATGTCGATTTAATCATACTGTCATTTAACCCAAGGGATCTATGGAAAAAGCTAGCTACTCTGGAGGAAAATTGCAATAGAAATTCCTTAGAAGTCAACACTACAAAATCAAGAATTATGAAATCCCATAAGGGTAGATACAAAAAGAAAATCAATTTTTTTTATACAAGTGAAAAGTTAGCGCAAGTAAAAAAGTTCATTTATTTGGGTGTAATGTTTTCCTCCTCCTCATTATTCCTTGAAGAAACATTATTTGCCATAACAAAATTTAAAGCGGCTGTATCCGTAGTATTTAAGATACTAGTGGGGTCGAAATGCCACAGCTGGGATTCAACCAAAAAAAATATTAAATTATATAGCTAGATCGGTATTAGTAAATGCAGCACCAGTTTGGAGTCTTAGATATTACCTCGAGCAAGCAAAAACAATTTTATTACAAATATTTATTCCAGCTTATTATTAAAACTCCTAACTACATGATTAGGCTTGAAACAGATTTTGTGTCAACTCATATAATCAAGTCAACCCTCCAGTGGTTGTGTGAAATATTATCTCTGGGCAGAGAAAGATTCCCCAAGATCTGCTATAATAGGCTCCTACTATTAGATCAGACTCACACAAATATTAACAAGTTTAATTGGGTATCTCAAATTAAAAAAAGTCCGCCACGTAGGGACTGGGTGAACTAAGCAGATTTCACTTGTGAAATTTAATAATAGATAAACCTTCATACTGCTAACATATCACCACCGTGAAAATTAAGTAAATAAATACAAACGGTAATAAGAAATCTTTTCTCTCCCGGCGGGAAGCGATTGAAATGTAAACAAACAGGTCTACCAACAGCTCACCGGAAAGAACAACAATAACTGAAACATATCATAATATAACATATTAATTTTATAGAAAACTATTTTCTATATCTAGTACTGTAATTTGTAATGAATCAGAATAATTTTGTCTCAATGAATCAAATTTTAGTAGTTTAAACATGTAAGACGGGGGGGGGGGGGGTCACAAGAACATATTTGTATCTATCTCGTATAATAAAGGTCTCTCGAAAACAATATTTGGTACTTAAGCTTCGAATAATGTGGTTTATTATATAACGAATTATTGTTTATGTAACACGAGTAGAAGTAGAGTTTTAGTGAAGGCTGAAAACTGGAAAATGTAAATATCTCGGGTTAATATTCAAGATAGAGGATATTCGAGTTGGGTAATGATCATACAATAATTGCGACCGCTAGAGCTGTAACTCACAAATATATATCTATATGTATTCAGGGTGTCCCAAGTTCCCGTGCCACCCTCCTTAAAATCTCCAATTATTTTAATACATGGCTAAGACTTGCTGTGCCATAATCGGGACCTCTGCACAATCCTTTCAGAGAGAGGGGTCAGTTCCACATTTAATCTCTTAAACTTCCGTCTTCTTCTCCAGTACTCTTTCTTCACCAGCGAACCATCACTTTGGTATTTTTACCAATGTATTTTCCAATGGAAGGCCCTACTTTTTATGACGGATTCTTTTAGAAAATCGAATTCTAAAACGATTAAATATCGGTGAATTTTTCGATTTGACGCATCCTTTAGCCGTAAAATGCACAAATCTTTATTTCTGAAATGGCACATTTTATTGAAAAATGCTGCGACATACAATTTGTAGTCAACAACATTATCTTTGAAACAAGTCTATGGGGAAAGGAATGGATTCTGAAATTAAAAAAAAAAAAAAAAAAAAAAAAAACTTCTTAGTAAAAGGTGTAAAACAATTATTTGTAAAAGGAATACATCTTTCCACCAGAACAGTTTCATGTAAAAGAAAAAAAAAAAAGTCCGTCACGCAGGGGCTGCGTAAACTAAGCAGATTTCCCAAGTGAAGTTTTATAATAGAGAAATTTCAGAATAGAGAGTCAAACAGTTACGGGAAGGGCCCGAACTAGACCCGAAGTTAGCCGAACTCATCTCATAAGCTGAAAACAGAAAAATGCAAATATCTCGGTTAATATTAAAGATACAGAATAAATGGATATAACATTATTTATAATAAATTTAATTTTCAATATGATTCCTTCTTGATACGTTTTCGATCCGACGTATAGTAACGGAGATATTTCGAATTTTCGAAAATCCTCCCCTCTAAACCCCCCTTCCACTGGTCCGATTTCAGCCATTAACGAACTTGATCTTTATTTTTGCATAAAACGTTTAAATATCGAGTTTGGTAACGATCAAACGAAAATTGCGACCGCTAGAGCGTTAACAGACAAATATCTCTCTCTCTCTCTCTCTCTCTCTCTCTCTCTCTCTCTCTCTCTCTCTCTCTCTCTCTCTCTATATATATATATATATATATATATATATATATATAATTTTGAACGGACCTCATTTTCGTCATCTCCTGGGTAGGATCGATGGACATTTGAAGACATTTTTCGAAACTCGCGTCATGAGTACGACCTCAATAGCTGATTTCCCTTAAGGGAAATCTGCTAAAACGAAGCGGTATCTTCCAGGGAAGAATAATCGACACACATTTTTTTAAAGTATTTTAAACGAAATAACGCAAAAGAATTTTTGAATGAACCCAAAAATGTTACTTCAAAAAAAGTTCTTAGAATTAATTTATGTTAAACTAATTACGTAGTAGTTATTTGTAAAGGGAATCCATTTTCCCAGCTGCATAGCTTCATGTAAGAAAACAGAAACCAGTTTTAGCAGATTTCCCTTAGGGGAAATCAGCTATTGAGGTCGTACTCATGACGGAATTTTCGAAAAATTTCTTCAAATGTCCATCGATCCTACCCAGGAGATGACGAAAATGAGGTCCGTTCAAAACTATATATATATATATATCTATATATATATATATATATATATAGAGAGATATATATATATATATATATATATATATATATATATATATATATATTTGTCTGTTAACACTCTAGCGGTCGCAATTTTTGTTTAATCGTCACCAAACTCGGTATTTAATCGTTTTATGTAAAAAGGAAGATCAAGTTCGTTAATGGCTGAAATCAGACTAGTGGGAGGGGGGGTTTAGAGGGGGGATTTTCAAAAATTCGAAATATCTCCGTTATTATGCATCGGATCGAAAAATTGTATAGAACCAATCTTATTGGAAATTAAATTTACTATAAATATTGTTATATGCATTTATTCTCTATCTTGAATATTAACCGAGATATTTGCATTTGTAATCTGCATGTTCGGACTTTCCGCCGAGAGCTCTGGTGGCCATTTCCATAACTATTCGTCCGTGGGTGATAGGTCTAGAGGTTAGGTTAACTGTTTTTTGGGGCTAGAAACTTCTGGGTTATTACGCCCTAAATAATGTTTTAGGTTTAGAGGTTTCTTACTACTACAGTTGTTATTAGGCAGATTTCTCTATTGTAAAACTTCACGTGGGAAATCTGCTTAGTTTACGCAGCCCCTGCGTGACGGACTTTTTCTTTGTACCACAATACTTACAGCTAGTATTTACAAGTATTCGATAATGCGTCCTTTCTCATTTATGCACTTCAATAGACGCTATATGAAATCCCACTTGAGACTGCATATTTCTGCTACTGAAATTGAATTTATCGCCAATCTGATTTTATTTTCCATGTCTTCGATATTCTGCGACCTGTTCTACTTGAGATGACTTTGACCCTGCCCCATAGAAAATAATCCATTTCCGTCAGATCGGGTGACCTGGGTCGTCACTTAATGTGCAAGTAAACAGATGCTGCAGTGGGAAAAGATTTTTCTTATTGTTGACCGTGTAGTGTCAGTAAAGCTGCTGCCACATTTCATTTCTTGGCATCAGGGATATGACTTGTTCATAATTTAGAAGTTCTTTATTTAGGGAGCAGTTTGAAGACTGTACCATTTAATTAGTTATCACAAAAATGAGGGTCATGATTCTTCCCTGGAAGACACTTCACCGTTTTAGCAGATTTCCCTTTAGGGAAATCAGCTATTGAGGTCGTACTCATGACGCGAGTTTCGAAAAATTTCTTCAAATGTCCATCGATCCTACCCAGAAGATGACGAAAATGAGGTCCGTTCAAAATTATATATATATATATATATATATATATACTATAGATATATAGTATATATTTATATAGACATATATATATATGTCTGTATATCGCTCTAGCGGTAGGAAATTTTTCGTTTGTTCGTTACCGCAAACTCGATAATTTAACCAGTTTTATGTTAAAATAAGACAGATCAAGTTCGTTAATAGCTGAAATCGGACCAGTGGGCTGGGGGGGGTGAGTTTGTTTTTTAGAGCGGAGATTTTTCGAAAATTCAGAATATTCTCCGTTATTTTGCATCGGTATCGCTAAAAACATTGTATAGGAATCCAATCATAATTGCACATTAAATTTACTTGATAAATATTGTTATATACATTATTATATCTCCAATCTTGAATATTAACCGAGATATTGCATTTTTTATGAAGTACGTGGTCGGCGATGATAGTTCGGTATGTATCGTCGGCCATCTTCGTCATTTGTCTCGGCACTTGGTGGGAAGCTTTCTTCTAACCTTTGCCTGTCGTTTCTAACCTTACCTTACCTTCGTTACTTTGTGAGATTTATGCAAATACGTGCTGTTCATCCGCCCCCCCCCCTTCTTTAGTTCTTGGACTACTAAAATTTTGAAGTTATTAAAATATAAAATATTCTTACAATTCAGCAGCCGTTTCAGTTGGTAATTTTATCTTTAATTAACTGAAAGATTTCTCATTATCTAATCACGGTGGTATTGTGTTACCAGTATGCAGATTTCTCTATTGTAAAACTTCACAGGGGAAATCTGCTTAGTTTACGCAGCCCCTGCGTGACGGAAATTTTTACATGAAACTGTGTAGGCGTAAAAATAAATTTCTTTTACAAATAATTACTACTTAATTAATTTAAAATTAATTAATTAGAAGAACATTTTTTTGGTAATGTTTTTCGAAATAATTTTTTTAAAATTTATTTATTTCAGAATCCATTCCTTTCCCCTCAGACTCGTTTCAATGATAATTTTACTGACTACAACTTTTATGTCGCAGCATTTTTCAAAAAAATGTGCTGTTTCTGAAATAAAAATTTTTGAATTTCACGGCTAAGAGATGAGTCATTTCTAGAAGCTCACCCATATAAAATCGTTTTAGAATTTAATTTTCTACAACAATCCACCATAAAACGTAGGGCATTCCATTGGAAATTCCAAAGTTATGGATGCTAGAGAATTACTGGAGAAGGTTAGGAGGTTGAATATGGACTGAAAGGATTCTGCAGAGGTCGCAATTATGGCACACCAAGTCTCAGCCATGTATTAAAACAATTGGAGATTTTAATGGGGTGGCACGGGAAGTTGGGACACCCTATACAATTTTGAACGGAATTAATTTTCGTCATCTCCTATCTTTATCTTTATTTTATATTATTTTTATATTTCTTGTTTAAGTCTAGGTTAGGGCCTGTCCTAGATGTGTTAGGCGATCTTAGGCGAGTCACCCTAGCAGGGGGTAGGCTCACAAATTTTGACCTGTGTGGTCAATCTTAAGGGTGTAGCGAGCCCAAATGTATAGACGCTGTTTATATGTATTATTTTGTTTATGGTTGTAATGTATTTGTTAATGGAGTATTTGATGAATTGTAATAAATTATCGCAAATAAAATATTTATATAGTATCGGCGAACATTTGAAGAAATATTTCGAAAATTGCGTCATGAGTACGACCTCAATAGTTGATTTTCCTTAAGGGAGATCTGTTAAAAAAGAAGATGAAGAATTGCAGATCGAACGTCTAGATTCTGTATTGAATTTAACTGACAACACTCCCTATAATACTAATGATGGAGTAAGTAATTATGCTGGTAGATATAAACTTTCATTACATTTAAACGACAATAATATTCAATTTTTACCTGAACACTACAATTTACCTGAACACTAACACAACCCGTTGACAGATCTGAGTGGTAAGTAAACAGATCTCGATTTAAAACGTAAACAACCCACCACACGAAAACAATTTACCTGAACATCAACATCCCTCGTTTGACAGATCTTAATGGTAAGTAAACAGATCTGGACTAAACGTAAACAACTAATAAGGTGAACAGAGCATAAAACCCACTGACTGACGGACAACCAACACAGTACAACTATTAACAGGCTTGAAGATGATGCCATCGCATCTATAGCACAATGCCAGCGGTACTCAACCATCAGCCAGTGACGACGGTCTCCACCGAGAGGTATGACAATAGTATTCAATTTTTAATTGATAAATGGTGCTGTGGTTAGTGCACTGCCCAAGCGAATCATTTGAAGACAAACAATTGTCTCAATATGACAAATCGTTGTTGAGTTATAGCTACAATTAGATTCCTGTATAAGGTCTATTAAATCTAGATGCAGAATATGGTCCTAAAAATTATAAAGATGTTATTTTCTATGTGGTAATTACAAATGGTCCACCGTTATTAGGTAGAGATTTAATGAATTAAATACTGATCAAAATAGTTATACTGGATAAATGTTATTTTATCAAACATATCAATAAGGTGAAAGGCGTACAAGAAAAAAATCCCTGGGTTATTATAGATAAATTTTTATTAGGGACCTATATCATTAAAAAGTCCGTTACACAACAGCTGCGTAAACTAAGCAGATTTGCCTCGTGAAGTTTAGTAATAGATAAATCTACATACTGCTAACACAACACCACAGTGAATAAATACAAACGGAAATAAGAAATGTTTCATCCAATTTCAATAACCTGCCGACAGGAAGCATTAGGTTAGAAATTTAAACAAACGGTCTGCCGTTTCACACCGGAAAGAATAACAATTTCTCTAATATATCAGAATATAACATATTAATTTTATTGAGAACTATTTACTATACCTAGTACTGTAATTAATAATGAGTCAGAATAATTGTTATCTCAATCAATCAAATTTTAGTAGTCCAAAACCTCCAAAACGGGGGGGGGGTCAACGGGACATATTTGCATGTACTCGTATAATAAAGGTCTCTTGTATACAATTTATGGTATTTAAACTTCGAATAATGTGATTTATTATGTAGCAGAGTATTGTTTATGTAACATGAGTAGAAGTGGCGGTTTGCTGATGGCTGAAAACTGAAAAATGCCAATTTCTGGGTTAATATTCAAGATAGAGAATAAATGTATATGACAACATTTATAGTAAATTTAATTTGCAATAAGAGTGATTCTATACAATGTTTTGATCCGATGTATAGTAACGGAGATATTTCTAATTTTCGAAAATCATTCCCTCTAACCCCCCCCCCCCCTCCCACTGGTCCGATTTCAGCCGTTAACGAACTCGATCTTTCTTTTTGCATAAAACGATTAAATACCGAGTTTGGTGACGATTAAACAAAAATTGCGACCGCTAGAGTGCTAACAGACAAATATATATATATATATATATATATATATATATATATATATATATATATATATATATAATTTTGAACAGACCTCATTTTCGTCATCTCCTGGGTAGGATCGATGGACATTTGAAGAAATTTTTCGAAAATCGCGTCATGAGTACGACCTCAATAGCTGATTTCCCTTAAGGAAACTCCGCTAAAAATCAAGCTAGGATCAACACTTAGGCTTATCAAGGAAGGCGGGCGAAGTGGTCAACCAAGGTAGGTATAATATAAGGTAGGGGCATTTGGCTTTCTGATAAATTTGGTGAAAACTGATTTATTAAAATGGTATATGTCTGTAAATGATATCAAATTACTTTAGTTGAATATATTTTACTTGAAATAAACCACGTACAAATTAGATTCCATTAAAGATAAATGCATAATAGTTCCTTAAAATTGAGATATATTAGTTTACATTTAAAACTTATAATTTTTTCTACGTAATTAAAACAATACAAAGAGAAACGTTACTGTAATAAGATGAAATGTTCATGACATGAAAATAGTAATGAGTACTATTATCAAACAAAATAAAGTTAGTAACATTGAAACTAATCAAGCAATAAAGAAAGACATCCAGTTACTAGAATATAAGTTAGTAAATTATTTTAAACATCAACTAGTCCATTCAGGTACAATCTTTTTAAAGGCTGTCATTGGTATGTAGCCCTTTTTGTTCTAAAAAGGTGCTTATATTTAGAGTCACAGGGAATCCTTGATTCCAGTAGCATCCTTGTGAAGAGAATGGCACTGATGTTGGAGCGTATGCATTGAAACCGCACTGTTCCATAGAATAAATAACTGTGAAGGAAACATGTATTATCATTAATTATGGAGGATTGGAAATAAATTCCTATACTGCACTATAGGAAACACTACAAGAAAATAATTCTGTTTCTTAGCTTTTAAATCTTACTTTTTTAAAGGCTGTCATTGGCATGTAATCCTTCTGGTCCTGAAAAAATGCTTATATTTAGTGTCACAGGGAATCCTTGGTTCCAGTAGCATCCTTGTGAAGAGCATGACACTGATTTTGGAGCGTATGCATTAAAACCGCACTGTTAATTTTTAGCTGGTGATTATCTGACTAATTCTTTTTTCAAAGTAATGTTTTTACATTTTAAATATTATACTCGCATCAGCAAGGACTTTAATTTGGATTCATATTCAGAAACTTTATTCTTTAAGAGAATACATTCATTACAATCAACTTCTTCGTTATTACCTGAAAAGTCACTTTTCATCATTTTGGGAGAAATCTCATTAATGTGACAAAGGGCACATTTACGTATTTCACGTTCTTTACTCCTACATTGTCTAGATGTTTCACTTTTTGAGTCAGAAGTAGAGCTAGTAGATGTCTGTTTATTTATGGGTGACAATGGTAAATTTACATGGGGCACAGCTTCTTCTTTCAACTTCAATCTATTAGGAACATAGCCTAACAATTCTGCTTGTAAATTCCTTTCATAATCACTATCACTGAAATGTTCTGAAGGACTGTTAATGAACTGTCTCTTACTTTCTGTTTCTTTTTGGGAACCGATAATAAGATACCGATTTGCCTGATTTCCCGGAGTTGTTGGAACATCTTGTTACAGCACACTCACTCTGCATTTTTCAACAAATTCACTAATAGCAATAGAAAATAAAATAATTTGTTAATAGCAACAACGGTTACAAGGTAAACAAAGCTGGCCTGTGGGAACGAGCTACGTTCTTCGGCCAAGTTACGATCAGAATGGCACCCCCACAAGAACTGACTAACTACAGAAGGAAAAATTCTACTGTGAAGGGAGATGATGATCCTGCTCACGCCAATTGTGAGGCTGAACTTTGAATTTCTAAAATTCTTAATATCTCCGTTATTATGCGTCAGATCGAAAAATTGTATGGAACACATCTTATTGACAATTTTATGTTCTATAAATATTGGTATGTACACATATTCTCTATCTTGAATATTAACCGAACTATTTGCATTTTTAAAAAATGTGTGCGGATAACGGACGAGATGAGATCGGCTGATGTCGGCTCTATTCGTGGCTTCACCGAAATCTATTTCGGCCGTTTCGGTAACTGTTCGGTGCCCCTGAAATTGGTTTAGAGACTCGTTACTACTACTGTTGCTAGTATGCAGATTTCTGTATTGTAAAACTTCACGTGGGAAATCTGCTTAGTTTACGTAGCCCCTGCGTGAAGGACTTTTTTAATGCACAGTTGATGATGCTTCCCATTTACGAGCTTTCCGTGCAGCACTCTTTTCTTATCGTTGGTGTTTATACATTGCATTTAAATGATTTATATTGACTATAAACCGAGATATTTGCATTTTTTAGTTTTCGAGCTTCAGCACGCCCCCACTCCTACTCATGTCATATTAACAAAAAGCTGTTATAATATGAATCTCGTTATTTGAAGCCTAATATCAAATATCGTTCTCATTAAACTTTTACGTTTGGAGATAAATGGAAATATGTGATGTAAGTGGGAAATGTGCTTAGTTAACGCAGCCCCTGCGTGATGGACGCTTTTTGTTATTCATTAAGACTAAAATATTCTGCGAGTTCCCATTAGTTATTAGACATCCAAGTTTAAACACTGAGACGTGGAAATTTAAACATACTATATTTTTCATAGCTAAGCTGTGCAAAACATAATTCCGTCATCAATCAGTTACTAATGATTTCTCGAAGCCGGGCATCGTAGCTAGTATATATATATATATATATATACTAGCTAAGGTGCCCGGCACCGCTCCGGAATTCATTTGAGGCTGAATGGTGATGGTATATTTTTGGCAAGGCTTTACTTTGCACAATATTTTAACAATTACCCGTCCCAGTGTTATACGGGTTAATACCCGTCATTTCTGTGGATTTGTTAATAATAAAATTAATTGTTTATGTAATACTTCACTGTCGTGCATATTGTCATATTTCCCGTCTCCTGTGCATTATGCATAGATTTGAATTATTAAGGAGAAAATAGTGACATACATTTGAATTAATTTTTTCAGGTGAGGTACCTGGTAGTTCATATTGAAAAGAAGTGTTGAGCAAATGTCTCTAAATAACAAAATAAACAACTTTTGTTATGTGCATATTTGCTGAAACCCCAATAGGAAATCATTATTATTAATTTCAGGCCTCCCTTATAACCCCCACTCCTGCCCGTCCCTAGAAATGTTAGTATGGCTTATTATAAGGAAGGCGTTAGTGCTAATACACATACTGAGTGTTTTATTTAGTTCAGTTGAGTCTTTTGTGCCAAATAAAATTGTTGTCTCCCGCTATAATGTTTAGCGTATAACGCCTTTATACTTCGGTATACGATGATAGTGTATATAAAAAAAGTTTCTCTAAATAACAAAATAAACAATTTTTGTTATGTGCATATTTGCCGAAAATGCAATAGGAAACGAAATATCACTATTATTAATTTCAGGCCTCCCTTATAACCCCCACTCCTGCCCGTCCCTTTAAATGTTAGTATAGCTTATTATAATGAAGGCGTTAGTACTAATTCACATACCGAGTTTGGTTTAATTCGGTTGAGTCTTTAGTGTCAAATAAAATTGTGGACTCCCGCTTTAGTTTATAGCGTATAACTCATTTATGCTTCCGTATACGGCAAAAGTGCATATAACAAAAGTTACTCTAAATAACAAAATAAACAACTTTTGTTATGTACATATTTGCTGAAAAAGCAATAGGAAACGAAATATCGCTATTTTTAATTTCAGGTCTCCCTTATAACCTCCACTCCTGCCCGTCCCTAGAAATGCTAGTATGACTTATTATAAGGAAATCGTTAGTATTAATTGACATAGCGAGTTTGGTTTAGTTCGGTTGAGTCTTTTGTGCCAAATAAAATTGTGGACTCCCGCTAGAGTTTTTAGCGTATAACTCATTTATACTTCCGTATACGGCAAAAGTGCATATAACAAAAGTTACTCTAAATTACAACATAAACAACTTCTGTTATGTGCATATTTGCTGAAGAAGCAATAGGAAACGAAATATTGCTATTTTTAATTTCAGGCCTCCCTTATAACCCCCACTCCTGTTCGTCTTAGAGAATATTAATATAGCCTAAAGTCTAAGTTGGGCTAGTAGTAATATACATACCTTGTTTCATAAAATTCGGTTCCGCCGTTTATGCGTGAAAAGGTAACAAACAAACTAACAAATAAACAAACAAACAAACAGACACGAAAGAAACAAAATGTAGTTATGGTGTCTATGACATGTGAAACGAAAAGTTATCGTGAAATTTCGCGAAAAAATCAATGTACAGACAGAGGTTACAATTTTATATATATATATATATATATATATAGATATACTGACAGGCAAAAAATTCCACCCACTTGTAAAAAAAGTTTTATTTGTATATAATACATGGTTTTTGTAGATAATACTTAGTATTTATGAAATTTTATAATCTTTTTTACCTTTAATAGCATTTTATCAATTATTAAATGTGTGTTTACAATTAAAATCAAAATGTGATTGGCTAAGAAAAAAAAAATTGAAAAACGAACCATTGTTATTCCAGAAAAAATTAATGAGATTATCGTTTAGTAGCGCGTGTTTCCTCCTCTTGCCCTTATTACCTCTTGAAGACGCCTCGGCATACTTTAAAGAGGCATTTTTAAACTTAATTATGAAAAAATTAAAAGCCGGAGACTAAGAAATTTGCAGCAAGAAACAGCACTGAACTAATGATACTGAATAAACATTTTGATTCCATAGAAAGTAAACATTGGAATCTTGAGACATTTCATTGAATTAGGGATTAAAGGTTACTGTCCTCTATATTGGCATTCCTATTTGAAAACAAATAAAAAGATTACCTATTTATTCATTAAAAACAATATACCAATCCAAAGCAGAAATATTATTAGATAAAAACATGAAAAAAATCAAGTGGGTGGAATTTTTTGCCTGTCAGTGAATATATATATATATATATATATATATATATATATATATATATATATATATATATATATATAAATTTACGTAATACGCATGCTGCGCTCTAAGATGTTACTGATCTGCTTTTGCAAATGACAATTATTCTTATAAAATCCAAATCGTTCATAGAAATTCATGTATTAATAAATCTATTTAACCTAATTACTGACCTCTGGGCAAATGGATACTAACTCCAATTTAATACTAACAAATGTAATTTCATCATTTTCTTTTTTAATAAGGCCAATTCCTCTTTTGTCCATACGCATTCTAGGCCAACATATAGGGGTAACTACATTAAAATATTTGAGAGTAATCTTTTACGAATAATTAAAATGGAGTACACATATTGACGAACTACAAAACAAATTGAGTAGATTTATACACAACCTTTCGCTATTTTCAAAATTAAATTTTATATATATATAATTTTCACCAGACCTCATTTTCGTCAACTCCTGGGTAGTATTGATGGACATTTGAAGAAATGTTTTGAAAATCGCGCCATGAGTACGACCTCAATAGCTGATACCCCTCGAGGGAAACCTGCTAATACAGACTTGGTAAACTTTTTACAGACGATCAGACAGAAAAAAATTGCAAATTCAAATAGTTTACTGTACTATGTACATAGGCAACAAACAACCATCAACATATACACTGATAGCACCAACTCTTTACAGTCTCTTCAAAATTATGCAATTCATGACCCTTTGTCAGAAAAAATCAGACAGTTACTTGAAAGACTTAAACAAAATAATGTAAACATACAATTTTTCTGGATCAAAGGACATTCGGGAATTTTGGAAAACTATCTCGCTGATTTATCAGCAAAATCAGCGTCAAAAGATACCAGAATTCCAGAATGCTGCAAAACATTTAAAAATACAATTACTAACAGACACAATTAATAATGGCAACAGAAATGGTATCTGACTACGAAAGGACATCACCTAAAATTATTTATTCCAGACATTAAAGAGTATTTAGGACAAACATTAAAATCAACTGACGATTACTTGACACAATTATTAACAGGGCACGGAACAAGAAACTTACGTTAATCGTTTTGGTCTTACAAATGAAGTAGGGTCGTTTAAAACATTAAAGTAAGAGGCCAGTACCCTGTTACTGCTACTTTACAACTCAACTGACTTACAGACACTTGCTCTATGACTGTAGACTACTAATGGGCAAAGAAAAGAATTTAAATCGGTAGTAAAACGCCTAAAAGACAATTGGCCTGTTGAGGAAAAACTTCTATTTTATAAATACAATACACAATTAATAAAATCCGTCACGCAGGGGCTGCGTAAACCAGGCAGATTTCCCTCATGAAGTTTAATAATAGATAAACCTATGTACTACTAACACAATACCATCGTGAATATTAAGTGAATAAATACAAACGGAAATAAGAAATCATTCCACTTCAGGCGAAAAGCGTCTCAATGTGAACAAACAGGTCTACCAACTGCTCACCAGGTAGAAAAACAAAAACTGAAACATATCAGAATATAACATTAATTCTATTGAAAACTATGTACTTTATCTAGTACTGTAATTTATAATGAGCCAGAATAATTTTTATCTCAATCAATCAAATTTTAGTAGTCCAAGAATTTAATACGGGGGTCGGGAGGTCACAAGAACATATTAGCATGTGTCTCATATAATAAAGGTCTCATGAAAACAATATTTGGTATTTAAGCAATCTATATATAATGATATTTAAGGGATTGTATATAACTATATTTATAGTAAATTTAACTTGCAAAACGATTTATTCTATGCACTTTTTCGATCCGACTTATAGTAACGGAGACATTTCGAATTCCCCCCCCCCCTCTAAACCCCCCTCCCCCTGATCCTATTTCAGCAGTTAACGAGCTTGGTCTTTCTTTTTACATAAAATATCGAGTTTGGTAACGAACAAACAAAAATTGCGGCCGCTAGAGCGGTAACTGATATATATACTAGCTAAGGTACCCGGCTTCGCTCGGGAATTTATTTGAGGTTTAATGATGATTTTATTTTTTTTTTTGGCAAGCTTTTACAATATTTTAACATTTCCCGATGTAAACCCGTCGTTGCTGTGGATTTGTTAATAATAAAATTATTTGTTATGTAAGGCTTCACTGTCCACAATATTTTTATATTTCCCGTCTCCTGTGCATGTAGTTTTTTTTTAATATATAATCATACTCATAGAAAGTATTCTGTCCGCCAAACTATGTTTGAATTAAACTTCCTTTCCCTTGATACGGTACAAAGACCAACAGTGACTGAAAACCGAACAGAAAATGTAATATCGCGAATTTTTATACAAATGTCGGCTACCGTTTTAGTTTTCAGCGTATATCTTGGTATATACTTGGTATACAACAAAAGTGAATATAACAAAAGTTACTCTAAATAACAAAATAAACAACTTTTGCCATGTATATATTTGCTGAAAAACCAATAGAAAACGAAATTTTACTATTTTTAATTTCAGGCTCCTTACAACCCCCACTCCTGCTCCTCCCTAGAAATAATGGAACAGCTCATTATCATGGAGGAGTTAGTGCTAATTTACATACGGAGTTTTGTTTAGTTCCGTTCAATTGTTAAGAGCCCAATAAAACTTTCGTCTCCCGCTTTGCTTTTAGCAGATTTCCCTTAAGGGAAATCAGCTATTGAGGTTTTCGAAATTTTTCTTCAAATGTCCATCGATCCTACCCAGGAGATGATGAAATTGAGGTCCGTTCAAAACTTTATTTATATATATATATATACTAGCTCAGATACCCGGCTTCGCCCGGAAATTCATTTGAGGCTGAATGGTGAGGATATTTTTTTGGCAAGGCTTTACTTTGGACAATATTTTGACATTTACCCGTCCCAGTGTTATAGCCGTCATTTCTGTGGATTTGTTAATAATAAAATTAATTTTTTATGTAAGACTTCACTGTCCTCCATATTGTCATATTTCCCGTTTCCTGTGCATTATGCATAGATTTGAATTATTAAGGACAAAATATTAACATACATTTGAATTAATTTTTACAGGTGCTGTACCTGGTAGTTCACATTGAAAGGAATTGTTGAGCAACAAAATAAATGTTACAAAATAAACAATTGTTATGTTCATATTTGCCGAGAAAACAATAGGAAACGAAATATCGCTATTTTTAATTTCAGGCTTCCCTTATAACCCCCACTCCTGTTCGTCTTAGAGAATATTAATATAGCCTAAAGTCTAAGTTGGGCTAGTAGTAATATACATACCAAGTTTCATAAAATTCGGTTCAGCCGTTTATGCGTGAAAAGGTAACAAACAAACTAACAAACAGACACCAAAGAAACAAAATGCAGTTATGGTGTCTATGACATGTGAAACGAAAAGTTATCGTGAAATTTCGCGAAAAAAATCAATGTACAGACAGAGGTTACAATTTTATATATATATATATATATATATATATATATATATATATATATACACACACATATATTTGTCTGTTAAGGCTCTAGCGGTCTCAATTTTGGTTTGATCGTTACCAAACTCGATATTTAATAGTTTTATGCCAAAATAAACCAGTAACCAGCAAACCAGGGGGGGGGGGTTTAGGGGGGGATTTGGAAAATACGAAATATCTCCGTTACTGTTGGATTGAAAACATGTATGTATCACCCTTTCAGTAGATTTCTCTTACGGGAAATCAGCTATTGAGGTTGTACTCATGGCGAAATTTTCGAAAAATATCTTCTAGTGTCCATCGATCCGACCTATGATATGACGAAAATGAGGTCCATTCTAAATTATATATACATTTGTCTGTTACCGCTCTAGCGGTCGCAATTATTGTCTAATCGTTACCAAACTCGATATTTAGTCGTTTTATGTAAAAGGAAAGATCAAGTTCGTTAATGGCTAAAATCGGACAAGGGAGAAAGGGAGTTTAGAGGGAGAATTTGGAAAATTCGAAATATCTCCGTTACTATAAGTCGGATTCAAAAAGTGTATATTATTATTATTATTTTTTAACGTCCAATTTTTGCAACTAAGGCTAATTCGGACGGGCTATCTACAGGTTACCACCCTTTTCTAGCCAGGGTGGGACTTAGGTTTTTATTTTATGAATTTCGTCACTAAATAAATTCTTTTGCTCAGCCGGGAATCGAACTCGCCACTCTAAGATTACCATGTGAGATTAAGGTCAACGCTTTAAATCGCACGGCTAACCTGAGCCCCAAAAGGTGTATAGAGTCAATGTTATTGCGAATTAAATGTACTATAAATATTGTTATATTCGTTTATTCTTGAATATTAACACAGATATTTGTTTTTTTCAGTTTTCCGCCTTCAGCAACCCCCACTTCTACTCATATTAACAATAAGCTGTTATTTCATGAACCACTTTATTACTTTATTATTAGGTTAAATACTGTTTTCATTGAGCTTTTACTAAGTGAGATGTATGTAATTACTTTCTGTTGACCCCCCCCCCTCCTCTTCTTTTGTTCTAGGATTACAAACATTTGAGTGATTGAGATAAAACTGATTCTGATTCATTACAAATTACGGCACTAGCTTTAGTAAATTGTTTGCAATAAAATTAATATGTTATATTCAGATATATTTCATTAATTGTTTGTCTTTCCGGTCTATCTATCTATTCAGCACTACTTTGGTTTGTTTATAATCCAGCCGCTTTCCGTTGTAGAGATTATTAACTTGTACTGTAAATTGACTGAAAGATTTGTCATTACCGTTTGTATTTATTCACTTAACATTCACGGTAGTGTTACCAGAATGTATATTTATTTATTGTAACCTTCCCGTGGGAAATCTGCTTAGTTTACGCAGCCCCTGAGTGACTGACTTATTTATTTTCTTACATGGAGCATAACAGGTGGAAAAATGTATTTCTTTTACAAATAATTACTACGTAATTAGTTAAAAATAAATTAATTCTAAGAACTTTATTTGTTAAGTAAACTTTTTTTTTTGGATTCATTCAAGATAACTTTAGCTTAATTTTGCCTTGAATACTTTTTTTTTTTAATTAAAAATCCATTCTTTTCCCATAGACTTGTTTCAAAGATAATTTTGTTTGCTACAACATGGAGGAATGGATTCTGGAGTAAAAACCCCAAAAAAGAAGTTTATAAAACAAAATAACGCTTAAGTATTGTTGAATGAATAAAAAAAAAAAATGTTTACTTCAAAAAACATCAACAGAACTAAAAAAGTCCGTCACGCAGGGCTGCGTAAAGTAAGCAGATTTACTACTGGAAGATTACATCAGACAAATCCACATTTACTGGCAACACCACCGTGAATGATAGCGAATAAAAATAAACGGTAATAAGAAATCATTCAGCCAATTTACAAGTTAATATCTACAACGGAAAGCGTCTGAATTGTAAACCAACATGGCAGCCAACTTTGCAGCGCGGAATAGATAGAATTATTCGAGACCGGAAATAAAAACAATTAACGAAATAAATCTGAATATAACATATTAATTTTATTGAAAACCGTGTACTAAAGCTAGTGCTGTAATTTGTAATGTATCAGAATTTATTTTATCTCAATCACTCAGAATTTAGTAGTCGAAGAGCAATAGAAGGGGGGGGGGGTCAACAGAACGTATTTGCACTTATCTCGTATATTAAAGGTTTGTTGAAAACAACATTTGGTATTTAACCTTGTAATGAAATGGTACATATAACAGCATATCACTGATATGACACAAGTAGAAATGGAAGTTTGCTGAATGCTGAAAACTGAAAGATACAAATATCTCGGTTAATATACAAGATAGAGAATAAATGAATATAACGATATTTATAGTACATTTAATTAGCAGATTTCCCTTAAGAGAAATCAGCTATTGAGGTTGTACTCATGACGGAATTTTCGAATATTTTCTTCAAATGTCTATCGATCCTACCTAGAATATGACGAAAATGAAGTCCGTTCAAAATTCTATGCGTGTGTATATATATTTATATATATTTGTTTGTTACTAGTTGCAGTGGCAATTATTGTTTGATCGATACCAAACTCGATATTTAGTCGTTTTATGTAAAAAGAAAGATCAAGTTCGTTAAAGGCTAAAATCGGACCCCAAGGGGGGGGGTTTAGAGGGGAAGAATTTTGAAAATTTGAAATATCTCCGTTACTATACGTCGGATCGAAAAAGTGTATAAAATCAATCTTATTGAAAATTAAAAGTACTATAAATATTATTTTATACATTTATTTTCTATCTTGGATATTAACTGAGATATTTGCATTTTTCAGTTTCCAGCCTTCAGAAAACCCCCACTCCTTCTGATGTTGCATAAACAATACTCATATGTTGTTACATAAAGAATAGTGATTATAAAATAAACTGCTTTATTTGATGCTTGAACACCAAATATATTCTCTCTCTCTCTCTCTCTCTCTCTATATATATATATATATATATATATATATATATATATATATATATATATATCTACGAGTATCTATCTATATATTTGTCTGTTACCGCTCTAGCGGTCGCAATTGTTGTTTGATCGTTACCAAACTCGATATTTAGTCGTTTTATGTAAAAAGAAGAAAGATCAAGTTCGTTAACGGCTGAAATCAGACCAGTGGGAGGGGGGGTTTATAGGGGAGGATTTTCGAAATATTTCCGTTACTATACGTCGGATTGAAAAATTGTATAGAATCAATCATATTGCAAATTAAATTTACTATAAATATTGTTATATACATTTATTCTCTATCTTGAATATTAACCGAGATATTTGCATTTTATTAAATCTGGGCGGATAACGGATGAGAGTAACTTTCCCGCCAAAACCTAGGTCGGCCGTTTCCTTCCTTACCTGTTCGGCTTTCGTGAAATTTTTCTATTGTAAAACTTCACGTGGGAAATCTGCTTAGTTTACGCAGCCCCTGCGTGACGGACTTTTTGTAATAAGATTGGTTCCATAGATGTTTTGAATGCGACAGTAACGGAGATATTTCGTATTTTCAAATTCCCCCCCCCCCACTGGTTTATTTTAGCATAAAACTATTAAATATCGAGTTTGGTAACGATCAAACCAAAATTGCGACTGCTTAATAGACAAATGAGCGGACCTCATTTTTGTCATCTCCTGGGTAGGATTGATGGACATTTGAGGACATTTTTCAAAAATTGCGTCATGAGTTCGACCTCAAAAGCTGATTTCCCTTTAGCGAAATCTGCTAAAACGTTCTTAGACCCAACTAGGGGATTCAGGGGTCATAATTCTGCCACTCCAAGTCTCAGCCACTTATTAACACAGTTGGAAGTTGGACACCCTGTGTTTATATATATATATATAATTTTGAACGAATCTCATTCTCAATCTCAATGGCTGATCTGAAAAATCTGGAAAGAATGTAAGTATTATTTGGTGCTTAATTGAATCCAATTGTTATATTTCTATTGGAAATGAATCAGCCGGCCATGGATGGGTAACAGCTAATCTAAACTTAACTTCGCTCAACCGATACTTCATCCTTTACGGCAGTCACTACGACTGCTAATACAGCTGGCTAATTACTTCCGACTTCGGTCACTACCTCCTACAGAACATTATATTAGCACATTTTAGCTGATTTCCCTTAAGGGGGTGACCCCACGAGGGGAGGAGGGTCGTTCTCATGACGCGATTTTCGAAAAATCTCCTCAAATGTCCATCGAACCTACATGACGAAAATGAGGTTCGTTCAAAATTATATATATATACACACACACACACACACACACACACACACACACACACACACACACACTTACACACTTGTCTGCCGCTCTAGAGGTCGCAATTCTTATTTGATCGTTACCAAATTCGATATGTAAACGTTTCATACAAAACTAAAGGTTGAATTCGTTAATGGTTGAAATCGAACCAGTGGGAGGGGGGGGTTTACAGGGGATGAATTTTGAAAATTCGAAATATCTCCGTAATTTGCGTTGGGTCGAAAAATTGTATAGAACCAATCTTATTCCAGATGTAATGTTCTATAAATGTTGTTATGCACGTTTTTTTCACTGTCTTGATAGTTATTTGTATTTTAGAAGATTTCCCCTAAGGGAAATCAGTTATTGAGGTTGTCCATCAATCCTACATAGTAGATGACTAAAATGATTTCCGTTCAAAATTATATATATATATATATATATATATATATATATATATATATATATATATATATATATATAATTGTAACCTCTGTCTGTACATTGATTTTTTCTCGAAATTTCACGATAACTTTTCGTTTCACATGTCATAGACACCATAACTGCATTTTGTTTCTTTGGTGTGTGTTTGTTTGTTACCTTTTCACGCATAAACGGCTGAACCGAATTTTATGAAACTTGGTATGTATATTACTACTAACCCAACTTAGACTTTAGAGTATATTAATTTTCTCTGAGACGAACAGGAGTGGGGGTTATAAGGGAGGCCTGAAATTAAAAATAGCGATATTTCGTTTCCTATTCCATTTTCGGCAATTATACACATAACAAAAATTGTTTATGTTTTTATTTCGAGTAACTTTTGTTATATACACTTTTGTCGTATACCTAAGTATAAAGGCGTTATACGCTAAAAATTATAGCGGGAGTTAACAATTTTATTTGGCACAAAAGACTCAACCGAACTAAACCAAACTTGGTATGTGAGTTAGTACTAACGCCTTCCTTATAATAAGCCATACTAACATTTCTAGGGACGGGCAGGAGTGGGGGTTATAAGGGAGGCCTGAAATTAAAAATAGTGATATTTCGTTTCCTATTGGGGTTTCAGCAAATATGCACATAACAAAAGTTGTTTATTTTGTTATTTAGAGAAACTTTTGTTATATACAATATCGTCGTATACGGAAGTATAAAGGCGTTATACGCTAAAAATTATAGCGGGAGTGAACAATTTTATTTGGCACAAAAGACTCAACCGAACTAAACCAAACTCGGTATGTAAGATAGCACTAACACCTTCCTTATAATAAGCCATACTAACATTTCTAGGGCGGGCAGGAGTGGGGGTTATAAGGGAGGCCTGAAAATAAAAATAGTGATATTTCGTTTCATATTGGGGTTTCGGCAAATATGCACATAACAAAAGTCGTTTATTTTGTTATTTAGATAAATTTGCTCAACAATTCTTTTCAATATGAACTACCAGGTACCTCACCTGGAAAAATTAATTCAAACTATAATATATTATTATAATATTTTGTTAATCACAGGAAACGGGAAATATGACAATATGGAGGACAGTGAAGTCTTACATAAAAAATTAATTTTATTATTAACAAATCCACAGACTAAACACTGGGAAGGGTAAATGTCAAAATATTGTGAAAAGTAAAGCCTTGCCAAAAAAATACCATCACCATCCAGCCTCAAATGAATTCCCAGGCGAAGCCAGGTATCTGAGCTAGTATATATGTATATATATATATATATATATATATATATATATATATATACTTATAAATTGAAGCTCAAGTATAATAAATAATTTTCAACAAAATTAATATATTATGCTTAGATATATACAGTAATTGTCCGATCAAGAATATTTCTATCTAATCTGCTTTGAGAGGTTAGCTGACCTGTTTACAACTGTGACGCTTTCCGTTGTAGAGATTATTAAATATAAACTGACTTACAGATTTCTCTTTATCATTTGTTTTTATTCACTTAATATTCACGGTGGTGTTAAGTGTTACCCGTATGTAGATTTATCTACTGTAAAAGTTCAATTTGGAAATCTGCTTAATTTACGCAGTGACAAACATTTTTTAGAATTTTTAGGTAATACAGTCGTTATAGTTGGACTGGAAACAATACTTATTCCAACTGGGAAAATAGGGCTAATGCGGCTATTCCATAATTGAATTCGCCACCCTGCGTCAAATCGCCACTTCATAATTTGACGGATTTAACAAGAGAATGGTTTGTGGTTCGTGATGAAAAGAAATGGATTATTAGCAGGTTTCTCTTAAGGGAAATCAGCTATTGAGGTCGTACTCATGACGGGATTTGTGAAAAATGTCCTCAAATATCCATCGACCCTACCCAGGAGATGACGACAATGAGATCCGCTTCTGTTTCTTGGAGTTTTGGTCAATGTTGGTGAAACACACAACACAACACAAAAAAGTCCGTCACACAGGGGCTGCGTGAACTAAGCAGATTTCCCAGATGACGTTTTCCAGTAGATAAATCTTATCTCTAAACCTATGCAAGAGGGACGAATAGTTATGGAAACGGCCGCCAGAGCTCTCGGCAGAAATTCCCGAACATAGCCGACTCCTGGCGACCACATACAGAATACAAATGCAAATATCTCGGTTAATATTCAAGATACAGAATAAATGTATAGAACAATATTTATAGTAAATTTAATTTGCAATAAGATTTACTCTATACACTTTTTCGATCCGACGCATAAGAGATATTTTGAATTTTCAAAACTCCCCCCTCTAAACCCCCCTCCCACTGGTCCGATTTCAGCCATTAACGAACTTGATCTTCCTTTTTACATAAAACGATTAAATTTCGATATTGATGACGATCAAACAAAAATTACGACCGCTAGAGCGTTAACAGACAAATATATATATATATATATATATATATATATATATATATATATATATATATATATATATAATTTTGAACGTACCTCATTTTCGTCATCTCCTGGGTAGAATCGATGGACATTTGAGGAAATTTTTCGAAGCTCGCGTCATGAGTATGACCTCAATAGCTGATTTCCCTTAAGGAAAATCTGCTAAAACACATGTAAGAAAAAGACAGATATTGACCAACTCAGGACCAAATACTGTAAGTTAATACCATAAACACACCTCAATACTATACAATATTCACATACTTAACACTCTGGCACCTCATAACACCACAATATATATAATATTCATGTAATGATTATTATAGATAATTATAGTCATAATATAATAGAAGCTTTAATACACTAAGATAACAATTGAAGTAGCAAACAATAATAGTTGTAACATAATAAAATAATAATAACATAATAGCTTTAATAAAACGTGGAAATAGCTTTAATAAAACGTGGAAATAGCTTTAATAAAACGTGGAAATAGCTTTAATAAAACGTGGAAATAGCTTTAATAAAACGTGGAAATAGCTTTAATAAAACGTAGAAATAGCTTTAATAAAACGTGGAAATAGCTTTAATAAAACGTGGAAATAGCTTTAATAAAACGTGGAAATAGCTTTAATAAAACGTGGAAATAGCTTTAATAAAACGTGGAAATAGCTTTAAAAAAAGTGAAATAGCTTTAATAAAACGTGGAAATAGCTTTAATAAAACGTGGAAATAGCTTTAATAAAACGTGGAAATAGCTTCAATAAAACGGGGAAATAGCTTTAATAAAACGTGGAAATAGCTTTAATAAAACGTGGAAATAGCTTTAATAAAAAAACGGGAAATAGCTTTAATTAAAACGTGGAAATGCTTTAAAAAAAAGTGAAATAGCTTTTAATAAACGTGGAAATAGCTTTAATAAAAACGTGTGGAATAGCTTTAATATAAACCGTGGAAATAGCTTTAATAAAACATGGAAACAGCTTTAATAAAACATGGAAATAGCTTTAATAAAACATGGAAATAGCTTTAATAAAATATGAAAATAGCTTTAATAAAATATGACAATAGTTGTAATAACACATAATAATAGTTGTAATATAATATAATCGCTATAGTATACTAATTATAATATAGTTCAACAAACACGAGATAATAAACTATAGATATGCCTAACTGATATACAAAGACATAAGGCTGTGAGCCTGCTGAGTGTAAACAGGACAAAGGAAGGTTACAACCAGTTTGCCTAATGTAACCAGAAGAGCAATACATAATGTACAATAGTTTTCAAGTATATCTAGTCTTGGTAAGTAGAAATAACATAAACACCATCTGTTACACTCTAGTTTAATAACAATGTTTGCATATATTAAGTGGTGCCTGTATTTTTACAGCCCTGAAGAAGAGAAAATAAATATTCTCGAAATATTGGCATAATCTAAAATTTTTTCACCAACATTGACCAAAACTCCATGAAACAACTTCATATATATATATATATATATATATATATATATATATATATATATATATATATATATATATAAAATTGTAACCTCTGTCTGTACATTGATTTTTTTTCGCGAAATTTCACACGATAACTTTTTGTTTCACATGTCATAGACACCATAAACTGCATTTTGTTTCTTTCGTGTCTGTTTGTTTTGTTTGTTTGTTACCTTTTCACGCATAAACGGCTGAACCGAATTTTATGAAACTTGGTATGTATATTACTACCAATCCAACTTAGACTTTAGGCTATATTAATATTCTCTGAGACGAACACAGGAGTGGGGGTTGTAAGGGAGTCCCCTGAAATTAAAAATAGCGATATTTTGTTTCCTATTGGTTTTTCGGCAAATATGCACATAACAAATGTTGTTTATTTTGTTATTTAGAGTAACTTTTGTTATATACACTTTTTTCGTACACTGAATTATAAACGAGATATAGACTAAAACCTATAGCGGAAGTGAACAATTTTATTTTGCACAAAAGATTTAACCGAACTAAATAAAACTCGCTATGTGTATTAGCACTAACGCCTTCATTATAGTAAGCCGTACCAACATTTCTAGGGACGGGCAGGAGTGGGAGTCATGAGGGAGACCTGAAAATAAAAATGGTGATATTTCGTTTACTATTGGTTTTTCGGCAAAAATGCACATACCAAAAGTTGTTTATTTTGTTATTTAGATCAACTTTTGTTATATACACTTTCGCCGTATACCGACGTAAAAATGCGTTATACGCTAAAAATGGTAGCGGGGGTCAACAATATTATTTGGCACACAAGAGACTCAACCGAAATGAATAAAACTCGGTATTTGTATTAGCACTAACACCTTCATTATCATAAGGCATACCAACATTTCTAGGAACGGGCAGAAGTGGGTTGTTTTTTTGTTTGTTTGTTACCTTTTCACGCATAAACTGCTGAACCGAATTTTATGAAACTTGGTATGTATATTACTACTAACCCAACTTAGACTTTAGGCTATATTAATATTCTCTGAGACGAACAGGAGTGGGGGTTGTAAGGGAGGCCTGAAATTAAAAATAGCGGTATTTCGTTTTCTATTGGTTTTTCTGCAAATATGCACATGACAAAAGTTGTTTAGTTTGTCATTTAAAGTAACTTTTGTTATATTCACTTTTGTTGTATAAAAAATTATAAACGAGATATACACTAAAAGCTAAAGCGGGAGTCAACTATTTTATTGGACACCAACGGTTGAACCGATTCCAACAAAACTCAGAATATATAAATTAGCATTAATTCTTACATGGTTATAAACTATATTAAAATGTTTAGGTTAGAACGGGAGTGGGGGCCTGAAATAAAAATTCGCGATATTTCATTTTCTATTCCAAACCAACCACGGGTACTAACCATAAACACTGAAACGGGGAAATGTCAAAATATTGTGCAAAGTAAAGTCTTGCCGAAAAAATACCATCATCATTCAGGCTCAAATGAATTCCCGGGCGAAGCCAGGTACCTTAGCTAGTATATATATATATATATATATATATATATACACAAAATAATAAAATTTATTATTTATATAATAAATGCGGGCGTAAATCATATTTGCCACCAAATTCGATATATAAGCGTTTCATTCAAAACTAAAGGGCGTCGAATCGAAAAATTGTATGTAACCAATCTTAGTGAAAGTACTATATGACTTGTATATTTGTATATACATTTATTCTCTATCTTCAATATTAACGGAGATATTTATATTTTTTAGTATTCAGCATTCAGTAAACCCCCGCTCCGAATAGTGTCATATTTGGAAGAAGCTGGTTTCTCGTAAACCTCTTTATTCCAATTTTAAATACCAAATATGGTTTTTATTGAACATTTACTGTGCGAGATACATGCAAATACGTAGTGTGATGACGCCATAAATTCAGATTTTTCGGATGTGAACCGATAATATTGATTCTCTACAGTTATTGTTCTATGGATTTTTTCTTAACTCAAGTATTAAGCGAGTCGTTTGTTTTTTCTTGTTTTCAGCCTTTTCGGTAAGCCTCCTCCCCCACACAAACTATTACTCATCGGTTTTTTACATAGAAATAGAGAATACGTGGTGAGATGAGATCACACGTGTGTTAAACCAGCACGTGGGAAATCTGCTTACTTTACGCAGATTTCCAATGTTTGTCACTGCGTGACGGGCTTTTCAATGTTTAACTCTGTCCAGTCTTTATATTTCCTCCCAAACTAGAAACCCCAACTCAAATATGGTCTGCGTTGCGTCAATTTATGTTTTACCTTCTAGACTTTAATTCTAATTTCTTCGAATGCTCATCGATCATACCGAGATGGTGATCAGGCAGGGGCTGCGTAAACTAAGCAGATTTCCCTCTTGAAGTTTAACAATATATAGATCTACATACTGAACACAACACCACCGTAAAAATTAAGTGAATAAATACAAACGCTAATAAGAAATATTGCAGTAAATTTTAATAGCGCCTGAGATGTAAACAAACAGCTCTACCAACCTCACACCGGAATGAAAAACAATTACTGAAATATGAATATAACATATAAATTTTATTGAAAACTATTTACTGTATCTAGTACTATCATTTATAATGAATCAGAATAATTTTTATCTCAATCACTCAAATTTTAGTAATCCAAGAATTAACCAGAACATATTTGCATGTATCTCGTATAATAAAGGTATCTTGAATACAATATTTGGTATTTAAGCTTTGTATAATGTGGTTTAATATTTGACCGAGTATTGTTTACGTATAGTGATTAGAAGTGGTGGTTTGCTGAAGGCCGAAAACTGAAAAATCCAAATATCTCGGTTAATATTCAAGATAGAGAATAAATGTATATAACAGTTGTTAGGGCGTGCGGTTAGCTTTTGCGGTAATAATAATAGAGCTATTTCGGCACCAAAATGTCGGGGCGGGGAAGCTTTTTAGTCCCTAGTTTCGGCACCAAAATGTAAAGGCGGGAAGCTTTTTAAAGGCAAGAATAAGAGAGCATTAGACTGAAATATTTACTATTTTATGGAAAGATGAGGGGAAATAATACAAGTCACTATTTGAGTTCTCCAAAGAATCATAGTATTATTTGAATTGATTAAGCAACATATAATACACTTTATAGATATAGAGGTTGAAAAAGAAACAAAAGGAAACTTAACTTTATAAAATAATTTAGCGGCAAGCCAATAATATATATACAATAGAATGATCGATCGGTCCTATATTGTGTGAGTACTCATTTAATAATTTGCGTAGATAATGCTAGCATTATTAGAAGTAGGTACCTGCGGGAAACATACTTTCCTTGAAGTGGAGTCTTCTTCCGGTGTTATTTTCTGTGTTCCCTATAAGATTCGGTCTTCTAGCTGGTTGCGGTGATCCGTATATGATGGTAGCGTTGCAGGAGATGAAAGATTGACTATAACTGTGGCGGTAGAGCCGTCCCTGGGGAGGTCAACTGAGCGGTAATCTATGAAGCGGTGTACACACTTTACTGTAGCGGAGAAAACAACCCCGGTGGGGGCAAAGCCCCACTGGCCCTAGAAACGACCCCTGAGAGCGTCAAAGCCCAACTGAACGTTCCGCTTGAAACCAGCCGATGCCTTCTTGAGCTGCAACGTAGTTTCCGCTGTAGGCCACAGCCTTGGTGATCTGCATATGTGTGGCGGGTTTGTGAACTCAGCGAGCGCGGGATATTCAATTTAAAAGACGACTGAACATCAGTATTTATAGTACAACTAATTTGAAATAAGATCAGTTCTATACACTTTTTCGATCCGACGTATAATAACGGAGATATTTCGAGTTTTCATAATTCTCCCCCTCCGAACCCCCTCTCCCCCTCCTAACCCTCTCTCCCCCTCCTAACCCCCTCTCCCCCTCCGAACCCCCTCTCCCCCTCCGAACCCCCTCTCCCCCTCCTAACCCTCTCTCCCCCTCCTAACCCCCTTTCCCCCTCCTAACCCTCTCTCCCCCTCCTAACCCCCTCTCCCCTTCTTCCCCCCTCTCCCCCTCCTAACCCCCTCTCCCCCTCCGAACCACCTTTCCCCCTCCGAACCCTCTCTCCCCCTCCTAACCCCCGCTCCCCCTCCTAACCCTCTCTCCCCCTCCTAACCCCCTCTCCCCCTCCTAACCCCCCTCCCCCTCGTACCCCCCCCCCTCCCCCTCCGAACCCGCTCTCCCCGTCCTATCCCGCTCTACCCCTCTTAACGCCCTCTCCCCCTCCGAACCCTCTCTCCCCCTCCTAACCCCCTCTCCCCCTCCGAACCCCCTTTCCCCCTCCTAACCCTCTCTCCCCTCCTAACCCTCTCTCCCCCTCCTAACCCCAAACCACCCCCTCCTAACCCCCTCTCCCCCTGTTCCGATTTCACCCGTTAACGGACTTACGTCAAATATCAAACACATTTTATGAACAAATGGATGCACGTTACGTGTGGTAAATAAAATTCCTTCCTGTAGGCTTACCTCAGGGAGGAAATAACGTGCAAATAATAAACGTTTAGATTAACCTTTGTTATATTCACTGTCGTCATATAACAAAATCTAAACGAGATATACGCTAAGAAATACAGCGGGAGTCAACCATTTCCTTGGACAATAAGGGCTTTTGGCGGGAAAGGTGTTGATGATGCGTTTCAATGACGAATACTATCAATGATTATTATTTACATTGTCCACATTGTACTAAATAATGATGAGGAAATGAGTGGGGTTTTCTTTTGATTAATTACACTTATAAACAAAGAAAAAACTTTCGACGGATATCTTGGTATCCAACCCTTGTTTTAAGGCAGTTCAGCCATGTTGATTAAAAATGTGCAAACCGTTTGTCTCTATCACCCACCGTTTTTGAGATATCGTACATTAACCATTGCACATATTGCTGAATAGTGTACTAATTAAAATAAACTATACAGCATCTCTAGTTTAAGGTATAATACACATATAAAATACATAGGTATAACATAAAGTTCCTTAATTTTAAGTTAGTTAGGTTTGAATTTCTTGGCTGTAAACTTGAGTTTGAGCTGAGCATTTGGCATTTCACACTGAAGCACCCAGCAGTAGTCAGCCAACATTGTTGTACCTCATTTACTTCAAAAGAAGAATTTTCCTAATTCTCTTCTATGCTTATATGGGCCACTAAAATTAATATATTTCTACAATATCACCATTCCAATATTTAAGTGCACTTCAAAAACGTATTATAAATTGATTTATATTTATCTATTCCGTTATGTATTTTAACATTTAATGTAAAGAAATAAATGTCTTCAATATGTTTTTAGAGCATATTATATTTTTGCAAGTGATTACAATGTACAAATGTATTTAGTTATTTTGGCCCAATTGAATCATAAATTGAGTGAAAATACTGTTAAAAAAAATTTAAATAGGTTATAATTATACTTGCAATTGAAAAGTCCCTGAATGACCGCTTCTTCAAAACCATTCAACAGTATTGTAATGTAATCATTACATGCCTGTATAATTACAGCTGAATGTAATTTTTAAATAAAAGACAGTCACGAAAGTGTTGTGTAAACTAAGCTGATTTCTAATGTGCGGGTTTAACACACTTGTGATCTCATCTCACCACATATTCTCTACTTCTATATAAAGAAAAAAAAGTTGAAGGAGAGGTGGTTACTGAAAGCTGAATACAAAAAAGAACGAATAACTGGCTTGATATTTGAGTAACGACAAAAATACATAGAACAACAATTGTAGAGCATCAATAGTTAAACAAGATCGGTTCTATAATATTTTACGATCCAACTCCTTATAACAGAGAGATTATGAATTTTGAATCTTTATTAAAATGGTTGCGTAACAAAAGGTCAGACAAACTTTTTAAACCTGTATGACTTTTGTCTATTTTTAATGGTTATTCGCCCCACTGTACACTAAGTCTTAGTACCTCTCTTGATGGAAAGTTACAGTAAATTTAGGGAGGAAGACAGAGGGTGTGTGAGAGAGAGAGAATGAGGGGGGGTTGGGGGGGGGATTGGTAGTGGGTGTAGGGGTGGGGGACGAGGTGGTGGGGGAGGGGGTAGGGCTAGGGTATATAAGGGCTGCTATTGGGGGAGCGGCCCTCACTGTTGGAGCCCCTAGTCTGAGAGCTGTATCCCCCACAGGTAGGCTCTACTCAGCAGACCTCGCGTCTTCTCATCTAAATCCAAAATCATACAGAATTATTTCAATCTCCCCTACCTAGGGCTTTTAGAAATTGCCAAACAGGGCTGGCTGCTTCCAGAATCTCGTTCATAAATTCCACACGCCCACAAATTTACTAACGCTTGTTTCACTTTTAAGGGGTAAAATTTGAAATAAAACAAACGAAAATAATTGACACAGGCTCGAAATATTTAATATGGAATAGCATCAATTTTTTGAATCGCATTATTTACGAAATTTAACAATTTTAATACATTTAGAAAACATATGTGATTTAAATAATTATCTTTTAAACTAAATGACGCGACAGATGAATTTTTGGTGTATTTCATTTCTCAAAGCGACTATTCAGTCCTGTAAACATTGTTTCTGATAAAAAAAAAAAAAATATTTTTTTACGTATGATCTTGTAAGTTCCCGACGGACGCTTCACTGAATTGAATGATTTTACTTCAATCCTAAACGCATCTTTACTTTGTCACTATACTTCGAGTCCTGAAATTTATATATCTATTTTTACATAACATTTTTGAAATAATTTGCCGATTTCTATGACGCCTAACGTTTTACATATCAACTTTTTCTATAAAATAGCTAGGATGAACTTTTTGCCATATATTTTTTAACATATTTAAAATTAACTGTACATAAGAAGAATTCATATTATGCTTTTCAATTTCAGTTGGGCTTATCTCCGTTCTTTTTCAAAAAGCTTCTTTCAAATTGGATCTATTAAAATTTGATGATTTATTACTAACGTAAAGTATTTCTAAATTGTATTCCTATATGCTTTTCAATTTATTTTTCAAGTAATACATTCAAACAATAAAAATGATGTAGGTACGCATTTGGAAAGCTGTGTACACACATTTATGATCCAAATTCGAGTATAAAGTCATGAATTGTATTGAAATATATTATTATTAAGGCTTTCAGCTGTGGTTTTTCATTTAATTTAATTCTGAAAAATGAAATGGTAATTCAAGAATTATCAAGACAAATATTTGAAAGGAATCGGAAGATCATATATTTCCTTTTCATGAAGACAGAAGATATTAGTGCTGCAATATTAATTGAAAACTTGGAAATATTGTTTAACTCTGCAAAATTTATGATTTTTCTATTGAAGTTGTATAATTATTTTTAAAAAGAAAAGAAACTTTGCTCATTACATAATAGTGATTACTTACTTTTAAAATCATTCACTCTTTAAAGATTTGAAAAGTAATTGAAATAGTAAAAGTATTCAATGCTATCAAAATTTATGTTGTGCTTTGGTTTTCAATAATGAAGTATTGAAGAAGAAATTGACAATAAATGAAGTAATATAGTTTGATTTTTTAAAAAAAAGAATTCAATATTGTATCTAAAAATGGATATAAATTGATTATTTACTGCATATTTATTCAATACTGGTTAGAATTTATTAATTTGATGAAGGGATAATATAGTAGAAAGATGTTAAAGCTGTGATAAACGTTTTCACTAGTTGAACCTGAATGGCCGACGTTAAAGTTACTATTCCCGTTAATTGCTTCTAATCTATTTAACTTAACAAATAATGGGGCTTGACATTAGCTTGGATTTCGAATTAACTAAAAAACATTGCGAATACGTTATGTATTTTGTATTGTGATTATTATGGAAGCGGCCGACCCTATTTATATAATATTATGTTTCACTAACCAATGCTCATTTGTAAACAATTGGAATTAGGTAATTCATGTTTTAAATGCAATTATGTGCCGATGTGTGGTCTGCTGGCGCCCTATATTATATGTATTCCATTATTGTATCCTAACAGATGTTTATCTTATGTTGTAGGAATATTGAATTTCGGGGGTCATTTTAACACTTTTACATAACATTTTGCAATCTATTCCAGGTTATATGTATTTAACAAAAAGAAGAACCGTTTTTCGATGTTCAGTGTCTACTACAGTCTTATTTCTTGGGATATTCATGTGGTTACACATTTTTGTAAAGTTTAGATAGTTTAATATTCATTTAATATATTATTTTTTCTAAAGTCAGTCTTTAGAATAAAACATAAAATGTGAATGCATTTTATTTTATTTTTTATAAAAAGGACGGATATCTGTTTTTAAACTGCTTCCAATACTACAAAAATCAAAATTCCTAACACGCAATAGAAATATTAAAGAGAATCATGTAAGAACATATTGAATTTTTGTCAAATTGCATCTTTCAGTTTTCAGACTTAATCAATTATAAATCTCCATAATAGCTTTTCCAAGGAAATTATCTAAATGCATATGAACAATTAATAATTTTAAAATCCACAATGTAATTCCAGTTAATGTACATAACTTAAATAGTAAACTTGAATGAGTCCCAAAAATGATAGTATTAATATTTATATTTTAAAGTCCGTTTTAGCACTGGAAAAAACTAAACAAAGATTTGTCCTTAAAATATGTTTTAATATCAAATCATTTATGTTGGTAATAATTTAATTATTTATGGACGGTGTATCGCGCCATGAAAAGAATAAAAGTAATGTATTTAAGTTACTCTGATATTTTTTTTTGGTTTGAATTTCATTATGAATTTGTGTGAGTTAATTCAGTATCAATTTAGGATTAGCGATGGAGAAAGACTAATCAATTTGTTCAACTTGTACTTACATCTGCTTGCTGATTGATAACCATGGGTAAAAAGGCTCGGCAAAATATTTTGTGGAATAGTATCGCCATTACCTTTTGTGTACAAACTTTCTTCATTTTTTTTAAATATTCAGATTTTTGTTCATTACTCGGTTACTCTAGTGTTGAACCATTTGGACAAAAATATGAATAAATTGGCTGATTCTTTGAAGTATTTTATAGTTCATTAGTAATATTTTCATGATAATCTTAGGGAAATTAAGGAATCTCATTGATTTTTGAATGTCGAAGGAAACTAAGCCAGCAGATGGATGGCTAAGAATCCATCTGCAACAATGAAAAAGTAGGAAACCGTTTTAATATTTCCAATAAATGTCGCAAGCCTACTGTATTTAAATATTTAAAAATATTTTACAATTAAAGAAAGGGTTTCAAATTATCATCAGATTCACTGAAATTTTATTACTATGTTTCCTCCAATTACACTCATACAGAGAGTTTCATTTTCTTCAAACTAGAGCCCAGCAGAAGTGCGGAAACAAGCAGTGTAAGTTTCACTTGAGGTGTATCTTGTATTAATTTTTAAATTTTGTGGCGAATTTGGGGGTCATTTTACCACTTTTACATAATATCTTGCAATTTATTCCAGGTTATATTTTCTTAAAAAAAAGAAGAAACGTTTTTTGATGTACAGTTTGTACTACAGTCTTATTTTTTGGAATATTCAAGTGGTTACTCATTTTTGTATACTTCAGTTAGTTTAATATCCAGTTAATTTATTTTTATTCTAAAGTCAGCCTACAGAATGAAACATAAAATATGAATGCATTTTATTTTATTTTTTATAAAAACGACGAATATCTGTTTTTAAACGGCTTCCAATACTACAAAAATCAAAACTCAGAATAGAAATATTAAAGACAATCATGTAAGAACACATTGGAGTTTTGTCAGATTGCATCTTTCAGTTTTCAGACTTAATCAATTATAAATCTTCATAATAGTTTTTCCAAGGAAATTACCTAAATGCAAATGAACAATTAATAATTTAAAAATCCACATAGTAATTGCAGTTTATGTTCATAACTTAAATAGTAAATTTGATGAATTCCACAAATGACAGTATTAGTATTTGTATTTTAAAGTCCGTTTTAGCACTGGAAAAAACTAAACAAAGATTTGTCCTTAAAATATGTTTTAATATCAAATAATTTATGTTGGTAATAATTTAATTGTTTATGGATGGTGTATCGCGTCATTAAAAGAATAAAATATTGTATTTAAGTTACTCTGATATTTTTTTTTGGTTCGAATTTCATTATGAATTTGTGTGAGTTAATTCAGTATCAATTTAGGATTAGCGATGGAGAAAGACTAATCAATTTGTTCAACTTGTACTTAAATCTGCTTGCTGATTAATAAAAATGGGTCAAAGGTTCGGCAAAATATTTTGTGCAATAGCATTGCCATTATCTTTTATATTCAAATTTTCTTTCTTTTTTATTTATTTATTTTAAATATTCAGATTTTTGTTCATTACTCTGTTACTCCAGTATTCAAAAATTTCGGGGGTCATTTTAACACTTTTACATAATATCTTCCAATTTATTTCAGGTTATAAGTATTTAACAAAAAGAAGAAGCTTTTTTTTGATGTGCAGTCTTAATTTATGGGATATTCATGTGGTTACTCATAAGTTCAGATGCTTAAATATCATATATGTTCGTAATAATGTAATTATTTATGGACGGTGTATTACGTTATGAAAACAATGAAATAATGTATTTGAGTTATTCAGCATTTTTTTTTGGTTATAATTTCATTATGAATTTGTGTGACTTAATTCAGTATCAATTTAGGATTATCGATGGAGAAAGACTAATCAACTTGTTCAACTTGTTCTTATTGCTTGCTGATTAATAACCATGAGTAAAAGGTTCGGCCAAATATTTCGTGGAATAGGATCGCCAAGCCTACTGTATTTAAAGATTAAAAAAATATTTTAAAATTAAAGAAAGGGCTTGAAATCATCATCAGATTCACTGACATTTTATTACTATATTTCCTCCAATTACACTCATACAGAAGAGTTCCATTTTCTTCAAACTAGAACCCACCGGGAGTGTGTAAACAAGGAGTGTATGTTTCACTTCAGTTTTATGTTGTAATCATTTTTAAATTTGGTTGCGCATTAAAATGAAATATATGAAGGGAAACAAAATTAAATGATATAAAATATGGACCAATATTTTACTGGCGTTGGAGCGTTGTCTCTTAAATTATTATAGACCTCATATTACACTACACATAACAACTTTTTCAAAACATTATAATGTAGGAAAATACAGAAAATATTTGCAGAAATGAGCATACTTACGTAAATATAATAAAGTCATTATAGGAATTTAACTGATTCGTCACTAAATCGCTCCAGTTGCCAAGTGCGATTACTGTAAGAATAAATAAATATTATATAAAATCTAAAATTATTAACGTTTGCAACCAAATTATTATGCTTTTATAAGTAATACTCGTGCCCCTTTGGGATTCAAAGTTACAATTGAACCTCAGGTGCTGAACTATTAGTTTAATTGAGTGTTAGGTGTTATTTCATTTTATAAAAATGCAATGAGATAGCTTATCGCCTCTCTGAAAATTTCATTTCTACCGTTTAAAAACACAATTTTAAGCGGTTGTTTGCACGAAACATTAAGTATGTTTGTATTAGAAGTTTGAAGGTGCTGGCAAAACAATTCGTGTCGGCTCCAATCAAATACTCTCCCTCTTTCAAAATAATTTTATTTTTTCTGTCACCGAATAATAGCTGACATCGGCCGGGCCAATATATTATATTTCTGTTTCTGACTGATGTCGTTTTAGGGAACCCGAAAATCGAAAAACAATTCTGAAAATTTGTGTGCAAGGAGAGTAGCTCAACACAAATCTATTTTTTGTTCAACTATGGCTTGAAGGGATAAAATAAATATTTTTATTTATTTATATATATTAACGTCCACATTTTGAAGCTAAGGCTAATTGGGACGGGTTATCTGCAGGTTATCACCCTTTTCTAGCAAGGGTGGGACTAAGGATTTTATTTAATGAGTTCCGACACTAAGTAAATTCCTATTGCCCAGCTGAGAACCGAAGTTCCCACTCAAGTTTTACCATGTGAGATTAAGGCCAACGCTTTAACTCACATGGCTAACCTTAGCCCCGGTAAAATAAATAATACAAAAAAAAAACGGTTTTTATATTTCTGATCAATATTGTTGAACCGGTAGTAGATATAACAAAAATTTTCAAAATATAGTTTTATGGTTTTCCATGTACTTTAAAACTGTGCAATCAGATTTTTTTAAATGTCACATTTTTCCCTCCCCTCAGTTTTTAATATTATTTTAATTTATTTCATAATTGTAATAACTTATTTAGAACATTTGCAAAATAAATTAAAAATATACAAGTTTTTTTAAAATAATGAAAGAAAAAGGAATTTTTTTCTAAAATATACACACAAACATGGACTATGTAGTCCGCCTGTTGAGTTCTGCCTAATCATTCATGGTTTTATACATGCATGCATTTACAAAGTGCAAAAACAGTGAATATTTAATTATTGTACTCATTTCATTAGGAATTTTCTGTAGCTTTGTGAGACACAAATACTCATACAATGCCTGCAAATGTTTACCATTCAAAGATAAAATATATTCATTGTGATTTAATTTTGGAGAGGCAAGGAATAGCCTTCTGGATTCCTCAAGTATTGGACATACTGCTATCAAATGAAATGTACTTTCCAACTCATTCATATTCCACAGAGAGCATAGTCATATATTTTCAGTTTTACACGCCTAATAATTCGAGTTAAGCATTTCTCCCCTTGCTTTTATAACCAGGGTAATGAAATTTATGTTGTTCCTGTTCTCTGTTTGAATTTGTTTTACAATAAATCATGTAGCATAATTAATGACAAATTCAACCATAAGTTGTACTCTGATCTGATTGTTTTCAAAAATAAGCTAAAAATACCTTTATTGTATATTAATTTTAGTGGCCCATATAAGCATACAAGAGAATTAGGAAAATTCATCTGTTGAAGCAAATACTTGAAGCTATCTGGGGAAAACACAAAATACATCTTTTATAGCAGCCGTGTCTGTTCATTTTTTTCTCAGTTGTATTATCCTAAATATATTATACTGATTTAACTGTTATATCCCGGTTACTGTACGACTATGTCTTTATCAAAAAGTCCGTCACGCAGGGGCTGCGTAAACTAAGCAGATTTCCCACGTGAAGTTATAAAGTGGATAAATCTGCCCAATAACAACTGTTGTCGTAAGGTATCTCTAAACCTATTCAAGAGAGACGAGTATTTGTGGAAACGGCCGCCAGAGCTCTCGGCGGAACGTCCCGAACAGCCGACCCTTGCAGATCATACACAGAATACAAATGCAAATATCTTGGTTAATATTCAAGATAGAGAATAAATGTATAGAACAATATTTATAGTAAATTTAATTTGCAATAAGATTGGTTCAATACGATTTTTCGATCCGACGCATAATAACGGAGATATTTCGAATTTTCAAAAATCCCCCCTCTAAACCCCCCGTCCCGCTGGTCCGATTTCAGCCATTAACGAACTTGATCTTTCTTTTTACATAAAACGATTAAATTTCGAGTTTGGTAACGATCAAACAAAAATTGCGACCGCTAGAGCGTTAACAGACAAATATATATATATATATATATATATATATATATATATATATATATATATATATATATAATATTGAACGGACCTCATTTTCGTCATCTCCTGGGTAGGATCGATGGACATTTGAAGAAATTTTTCGATACTCGCGTCATGAGTACGACCTCAATAGCTGATTTCCCTTAAGGGAAATCTGCTAAAATTATTAGGCTATGTGGATAGTAGGACTGAGCGAGTACCGATAATCGCAATTTCGATTAAATCATAACCTCATGATTAGGACCGACTGTGAACAAACGCCTTGATTGGTTCAATCATATTGAAGAATTGAGTCAGAAGCTAAAATCTCTTTGCTTATTATTAAAATGTGTTAAAAATTATCTTCCAATGGAAACTCTATTATTTTATTTTATTTTATTTATTGCTTACAAGGATTTTCCTTTTAGCAAGGAGTAGGCCTTATATAATAAGGTTAGTTTTTCTATGTTAGTAGCTTATATATAAACATATTTTTACAAACTAGAATTGAGTATAACTGACAAGAATTTACTAATAGATAGGTATAACAGTACTTAATTAAGTAAAAAAAAACAATTAAGAGAAGAAGATCAATTCAATAATGCTAACTCAGATAAGATTCGCGAAGTTTGAAACTATTTCTTAAATATTTAATAAAAGTCCGTCACGCAGGTGCTGCGTGAACTAAGCAGATTTCCCACGTGAAGTTTTACAATAGAGAAATCTGCCTAATAACAACTGTAGTAGTAAGAAACCTCTAAACCTAAAACATTATTTAGGGCGTAATAACCCAGTAGTTTCTAGCCCCAAAAAAAAGTTAACCTAACCTCTAAACCTATTCACAAGTGACGAATAGTTATGGAAATGGCCACCAGAGCTCTCGGCGGAAAGTCCGAACAGCCTACTGGCCACCACACGCAGAATACAAATGCAAATATCTCGGTTAATATTCAAGATACAGAATAAATGTATATAACATTATTTATAGTAAATTTAATTTGCAATAAGATTGGTTTTTATACAATTTTACGATCCGATGCATAATAACGGAGATATTTCGAATTTTTGAAAATCCCCCCTCTAAACCCCCCCTCCCACTGGTCCGATTTCAGCCGTTAACGAACTTGATCTTCCTTTTTACATGAAACTATTAAATACCGAGTTTGGTGACGATTAAACAAAAATTGCGACCGCTAGAGTGTTAACAGACAAATATATATATATATATATATATATATATATATATATATATATATATATATATATAGTTTTGAACGGACCTCATTTTCGTCATCTCCTGGGTAGGATCGATGGACATTTGAAGAAATTTTTCGAAAATCGCGTCATGAGTACGACCTCAATAGCTGATTTCCCTTAAGGGAAATCTGCTAAAAATGTTAATATATACTTCTCTAGTTGCATTATTTAATATATTATTATATTATATTATTGATATACTATGGATATTTCCATAGTCGGTTAATGAAGAGCCTTATGCATTGGAGCAACTCCAAGTCATATTTTAATATTTCAATTGCAAAAGATCGCTATTCGGTAGCAAGTCGAGGGACTCCTGTCGTCCACTTTTTAAGGTGTCAAAAATAATGAATTTTCCCTCAATATATAAATACCAATCAATATTGTTTTAAACAAAAACATTTACTTGTTTTACAAAAATAGTATAACACATTATCGTAAAACAAGATACAAGAATACGCTTCAAACCCCCAACCACCATCATAAATATTCCCAGAATAGCGTATCATTTTCAGGAGTAAAACTCTTTAACGCACTGCCCGAATTTATCAAAGCTATTAAGAAATTATTCTTTGCTTAAAAATAAATTAAAGAACTTTATGTATGACGGATGTTTTTATACACAAGCAAATTGTTTTAAAAAATGTGCAATTATTAAATAAAACTACTAAATATTTGTCATAAATATCGGTCTAAAATAATTTGTGATGAGGTGCATTGTCTCTATAAGCTGGGACAACAATCTCATCTCTTATAAAGCTTGTCATCCTTTAATAAATTTTCATGTCAATACATAAAATAATGTATATTACATATTGAGAGTAGTATAAAGATTGTTAAGGATACTAATTTATTGTATGCACTTATTTAAATTGATGAATTTTATACTAAGTATTCTAGAATGTGACTTAATATTTTAACAAGTGTATTATTATGTGTGAGTCAATAATTTGTAAAGAATTTAATTGAAATAATATTAGAAACTTATTTATAGAAAAAAAAAAACTATTTGACGTATCGTAGTATGTTGTTGTAATATGTAAGGGAAATAAACACATTTCACTCATTTAATATCTATATCACTAAATAATAAAGAAGTCTTTGTTTAAAAGATTTCCCTTGAAGGACATCAGTTTATTCAGGTCGTACTCATGACGCCATTTTCGAAATTTTTCTTCAAATGTCCATCGATCCTACCTAGAATATGACGAAAATGAAGTCCGTTCAAAATTGTATGCGTGTGTATATATATTTATATATATTTGTTTGTTACTAGTTGCAGTGGCAATTATTGTTTGATCGATACCAAACTCGATATTTAGTCGTTTTACGTAAAAATAATGATCAAGTTCGTTAAGGGCTAAAATCGGACAAGGGGAGGAGGGGGGGGTTAGAGGGGGAGAATTTTGAAAATTTGAAATATCTCCGTTACTATACGTCGGGTCAAAAAAGTGTATAAAATCAATCTTATTGAAAATTAAAAGTACTACAAATATTATTTTATACATTTATTTTCTATCTTGAATACTAACCGAGATAATTGCAATTTTCAGTTTCCAGCCTTCAGAAAACCCCCCACTTCTACTGATGTTACATAAACAATACTCATATGTTGTTACATAAAGAATAGTGATTATAAAACAAACTGCTTTATTTGATGCTTGAACACCAAAAATATTGTTTTCAATAGACTTTTATTATACGAGATACATGCAAATATGTCCTGGTGACTCCCCCCCCCCTTTCTTAAATTCTTGGACTGCTAAGATTTGATTGATTGAGATAAAAATTATTCTGATTCATTATAAATTGCAGGACTAGATATAGTAAATGGTTTTCAATAAAATTAATATGTTATATTCTGATATATTTCAGTAATTGTTTTTCTTTCCGGTGAGAAGTTGGCAAACCTTTTTGTTTACATTTCAGACGCTTCCCGTCGGCAGGTTATTAAAATTGACTGAAAGATTTCTTATTACCGTTTGTATTTATTCACTTAACGTTCACGGTGTTAATAGTATTTAGATTTATCGTTTATTGTTAAACTTCACAAGGGAAATCTTCTTAATTTTTCGCAGCCCCTGCGTGACGGACTTTTTTTACAAAGCAATATCAAACCATTCGTCAAATATATTGACACTCCTTTAGTTAAGACAAATTCATTGTAATTATTTATATTTGAAGTATTACATTTTTGATCGAAAATATATGAAAATTTATTTGAAAAAGGTCGAATATCTTCCACTTTATTTTACATCAATGTAATTGTAAGTTACTACGTTTGTTTAAATAAATTTCCAATAAATGTCGCAAGCCTATTGTATTTAAATATTTTACAATTAAAGAAAGGGTTTCAAATTATCATCAGGTTCACTGAAATTTTATTACTATGTTTCCTCCAATTACATTCATACAGAGAGTTTCATTTTCTTCAAACTAGAACCCACCAGAAGTGCGGAAACAAGCAGTGTAAGTTTCACTTGAGGTGTATCTTGTATTAATTTTTAAATTTTGTGGCGAATTTGGGAGTCATTTTACCACTTTTACATAATATCTTGCAATTTATTCCAGGTTATATTTATTTAACAAAAAGAAGAAACTGTACATCAACAGTTTGTACTACAGTCTTATTTTTTGGAATATTCAAGTGGTTCCTCATTTTTGTATAGTTCAGTTAGTTTAATATCCAGTTAATTTATTTTTATTCTAAAGTCAGCCTACAGAATGAAACATAAAATGTGAATGCATTTTATTTTATTTTTTATAAAAAGGACGGATATCTGTTTTTAAACTGCTTTAAATATTACAAAAATCAAAATTCATAACTCTCAATAGAAATATTAAAGACAATCATGTAAGAACACATTGGAGTTTTGTCAGATTGCATCTTTCAGTTTTCAGATTTAATCAATTATAAAGCTATATAATAGTTTTTCCAAGGAAATTACCTAAATGAAAATGAACAATTAATAATTTTAAAATCCACAATGTAATTGCAGTTTATGTTCATAACGTACATTTTCTTTAGTAAAATATTTATAAGCTGATGTTAGAAACGTTGGCGAAATATACAATTATTTGCGGCACAAGCGTTGTCATTTTCAGATAATGCAGTTCACAACTCCTGATGCAACCGGAGTTGCTTTCACTTAGCCTAGCCAGCAGTCCGATTTTCACGACAATCATTGCTCGAAAAGAATATCCTGCAGAAATGTTACTTTCAGGCGAAAAGGTTATTCCGACATAGCTATCTTAGCTTCTTGAGCAAAACATCGTCACCTTAATCTGGATGTACAGAGTAGGCCTTTCGGTTTACAATGCTTTTAACAGATTTAGCTAAGGGAAATCAGTTATTGAGGTCGTACTCATGACGCGATCTTCGAAACATTTCTTTAAATGTCCATCGATCCTACCCAGGAGGTGACGAAACTGAGGTCCGTTCAAAATTATATATATATATAAATATATATATATATATATATATATATATATATATATATATATATATATATATATATGTCTGTTAACGCTCTAGTGGCCGAAATTTTTGTTTGATCGTTACCAAACTTGATATTTAATCGCTTAATGTTAAAAAAAAGATCAAGTTCGTTAATGGCTGAAATCGAACCAGTGAAAGGGGGATTTTCGAAAATTCGAAATATCTTCGTTACTATACGTCGGATCGAAAGATTGTATAGAATCCAACTTATTGTAAATTAAATGTACTATAACTATTGTCATATACATTTATCTTGAATATTAACCGAGATATTTGCATTTTTATCAAGTGTGCGCGGATAACGGACGAGATGAGATTGACGATTCTGTTCGGCTCTTGTCGGTTTTGATCGTGAGATTCGGCCGAAAGTTAGTTCGGCCATTTCCGCAACTGTTCGGCTCTCATGAGATTCGTTTCGAGACTGGTGTAAGCTTCTACTTTGTGAGATATATGCAATTATTCATTATAAATTGCAGTACTAAATATAGTAAATAGTTTCCAATAAAGTTAACTTATATTCAGATATATTTAATTAATTATCTATATAATTTAGTAGTTTTCTTTCCGGTTAAGAATATGTCTATCTATCTGTTCAGCTCAGAGTGGTTGGCAGACCTGTTTGTTTACAATTCAGAACCTGTTTCCGTTGGGAGCTTATTAAAATTAACTGAAAGATTTCTAATTACCGTTTGTATTTACTCACGGTGTTGTTAAGTGTTACCAGTATGCAGATTTCTCTATTGTAAAACTTAACGTGGGAAATCTGCTATGTTTACGCAGCCCCTGCGTGACGGACTTTTTATAATGTGAGTCATGTTTTTACAGAATAATTTAAAATATTCACAAGACAAAATCCTTATTCGACTGATTAGTTTTATTTTATTTATATTGGTGTGAAACGTTAAATAATTTTCAGGGAGAGAGTTGTTAAAATTACAAATACTTCTATAGATTCGGCTTTAATTGGAGTTAAGAGTAAATGTTTTATAGAAACCAAAATTATTTGACGCACCCTATTATTATGTTACGTACACATTTTAATGGATATAAATAAATGTCATTCTTCTTCAAAGCCATTGATTCAATATCACATCTTTCGATTCATTTGACGTAAGTTATAAAAAAAAGAAGAAAGCGATTTTCAATAATTGCCTCCAACCACTGGGCGTGTGTACTCATTAGCAAATCAGTTCGGAGCACGCTTTGTAGAAAACGTTCATAAAACATTTTTTGGGAGAAAAATTAATTTATATTATATAAAATTTTCCATTATGCTTGCTGACAAAAATATCAAGGTGCATTTTTACCGATAAATAAGTATCACATATGGAAGCAGATGAAGTTTGAAGAATACATGTTATTTCTAAAGTTCATTTAAAAATACTTGCTACGTATTAATCACGGGTTTAAATGGATAAAGTTTTCCATGAGAATATAAAGATTGCATTGCCTTAGCATTATTACAAAATAATGCGATTCAAACAAAACAATTAACAAGCTGCCCCTATTTTGAGGGTGTCCGTTCTGGTTCAGCCTCCCAATTAGCCCACTAGGGTATATGGGCAAAATAAAACATTATTGCTTTTAAATGTAATGTGTGTATATATATATATATATATATATATATACATACATATATATTTATGAGAATTGAATTTGATTTAGTTAAATTTTGAGCTGGCGAGTGACTAGTTTCAGAGGACAGCTTATGTTGAGCTTTATTTTATACAAATGATTGTTTATGATTTGTATGCTTTTCTTCAAAATTGGTGTCAACATTTGGCATACATCTTCGGTCTTCAGACCATATTCTTGGAGTAAGTCGGCCATTTTTTTGGGGATTATTTCTCTTGCCCCAAACAGCAATCCATCTACGCTCCAATTTGGAACTTGGTATTTGTCTTTCAGATACCTGAAGCAAGGTTCGTAAATCTTTTTTTTCTCTAAATCAATTTCAATTACTTGAGAATTTCCTGTTTCAAACCTTACTGTAGAATCAAGTATATGTCCTGATTTGCCCTTCTTATTAATTATAATGATGTCAGCACGTCTCTGAGAGCTTACTTCGTGCTTCGTACAAGCAACTAACTTCTTGAAATATTTCCCAGTCTGGGTGATATTTTTTGATGAGGGTTGCTATTTCAGAGCGGACTTGGTGATAACGTGCATAGCTCTCCCCACTGGCAAGAACCTAGGACATGAGGGAGGGTTTCGTACTCACTGCAAAGTCTGCAGCGGGTTGTTCCTAGATTCCTTCCAGGGATCCACCGTACTGGCACTAAATTTACATTCATCTTTACACCAGTTGTCCATTCAGAGTAGGATAGACCCTATTTGTTAAACAAAATTTTTTATCACTTTTCACATCATTATTTTCTAGTACCAATGTAGATATTAGCTGGTCCACCGATATTGGAAGTAAAAATTAAAAATTCCTTACATCAAATCCGAATTCAAAATATTGTGTCTAATAGTGCAGTACAACATTCTAATCCTCAAAAATATATTCTAAACATACCTTGTAGTATGAATATATCATCATCATGATCTGCAGGCTACGCCTTGTAGTTGCAACCATTATGTTCTATCGGAGGCTGCTCTTTTTCATATTACTATATTCACCTAGATCCATAAGATGCTTGATGTCTTCAAAATAGGATTTTCTAGGCCTCCCTCTTCCTCTACGCCTGAGAATGTTACCTTCAAATATATTTGCAATGAAGTCAGCGTGCCTTATGATGTGCCAAGATTTTCCATTGCCTTGATAAGACTTTTGCTCTCACGTACCTCATTTAGAACTTCCATGTTAGATTTCTTTTGAGTCCAACTTGTTCCAGTCATTCTAGACCAGATCCACATTTTCATAGCTTCTAAACTATTATATTCCCTTTTGTGAACTGGGCCTGTATCTTTTAGGAGAATTCCCTTAAGGGGAAAATTTCTTCAAATGTCTATCGATCCTACCTAGGAGATGATGAAAATGAGGTACGTTCATAATGTTGTGTATATATATATATATATATATATATATATGTCTGTTAACGCTCTAGTGGTTGACATTTTTTTCTGATCGTTACCAAACTCGATATTAATTGTTTTATGTTAAAAGGCAGATCAAGTTCGTTAACGGCTAAAATCGGAAATTCGAAATATCTCCGTTGTTATGAGTCAGGTCGAAAAATTGCATAGGGCCAATCTTATTGCAAATGTAATGTTCTATTAATGCTATTATGTACGTTTTTTCAATATCTTGATTATTAACCAAGATATTGGCATTTTTCAGTTTTTGGTATTCATTAAACCCCCATTCCTACACATTTCTTATTAACAATAAGCTGTTATATTACGAAGCACTTTATTTAAAGCCTATATACCAAATATTGTTCCCTTTGAATATTTACGTTTTGAGATGAAAGCAAATACGTGACACATATGGGAAATTTACTTAGTTAACGGAGCCCCTGCGTGACGGATTTTTTTGGATTCTGTCTTGAGTAGCCCCCTACTACTAATCGTTTATTAAGATATAAATAGAGAATATGTGCCCTGAGGAGACCATTAGAGTGTTATACCAGAATGTGAGAAAACTGCTTGGTTTACGCAGCCCCTGCGTGACGTACTTTTTTTTTTAATAGCCAGCTGGGAGCCCTGTGAATCCCTAATAATTATTATTTGGATATTACCCGATATTTATGCCTCGTTTAGTGCCTCTAAATTTGCAAACGCCTCCCCTGGAAAAATGGATTTTACATTATACAATTAATTGCACTAAACTAACTAGCAAATTAATTTTATAAGCCAAGTTTCCTAGCCATCTATAAATTCATACTGGGGTATTTCTTATCTAGAGGAGTTATTTGGTGTGAAGGATCACATTTGTTGGGCGGCCAAAAATTGGATTAGAACTTTCATTACAGACATAAATTGGGTCGGAACGCTATTAAAGTTTCTGTGGGTTGTGATGTTATACTGCTAGTCAGTTTGTGGCTGGTTCAAGAAGGGCGAGCCCGTGGCACTATGAAGGCAGCATATTCACATGCAGCCCGGCGGCGGCCAACTTCCTCTCAGCTGGGCCCAATTTAGTTGACCAGAATTCTAATGTACCAACTTCCAGCTATTTCATTTTCATTTTCCGACTCCGGTAAATTGCATAGCTACCCCCAAATGTAACAAGGAATCTTGCTGATGGCTTTTAAGACCCTGATTCTAAAGGGAAAATCCGCTGTCGAGATTATCCACTATCGCAGAACGTTTTAGCAAATTTTGGGGATGACGAAAATTAGGTCCATTAAAAAATGTATATATATATATATATATCTGTTACCGCTCTAGCGATCGAAATTTTTGTTTAATCGTACCCGAACTCGATATTTAAACGTTTTATGTTAAAAGACAGATCAAGTTCGTTAATGGCTGAAATCGAACAAGAGGGAGGGGGGGGTGTTTAGAGGAGGGGATTTTCGAAAATTCAAAATATCTCCGTTACCATACATTCGACGTATAGACAAAACATTATTAAATATTAACCAAGATATTTGCATTTTTCAGTTTTCAGCCTTCAGCAAACCTCCACTTCTACTCATATTACATAAACAATGCTCTGTTATTTAATAAATCACATTATTCGAAGCTTAAATACCATAAATTATTTTCAAGAAACCTTTATTATACGAGATAAATGCAAATATGTTATCGTGACCCCCCTCTTTCTTAAGTTCTTGGACTACTAAAATTTTATTGATTGAGATGAACATTATTCTGATCCATAATAAATTACAGAACTAGATATAGTAAATAGTTTTCAATAAAATTAATATGTTATATTCTGATATATTTCCTAATTGTTTTTCTTTCCTGTGAGAAGTTGGCACACCTGTGTTGTTTACGTTTCAGGTGCTTCCCGTCTGGAGGGTTCTTATTTACGTTTGTATTTATTCCCTTGATGTTGACGGTGCTATTGTGTTACTAGTTTGTAGATTTATCTATTGTTAAACATCACGAGGGAAATCTGCTTAGTTTACGGAGCCCCTGTGTGACTGACTTTTATATAAAAAGAAAGATCAAGTTCATTAATGGCTGAAATCGGACCAGGAGGAGGGGGGGGGTTTAGAGGGGGAGAATTTCGAAAATTCTTAATATCTTCGTTATTATGCGTCGGTTTAAAAAAATTGTATGGAGTCAATTTTATTGAAAATGTAATGTTCTATAAATGTTGTTATGTGCGTTTTTTCACTATCTTGATTATTAACCGAGATATTTGCAATTTTTAGTTCAAAATAGCTCTGTTATGTTGAGTCTTTGTAAAATGTTATAGAACCAATCTTGTTAAACTATTGACGTTCTACAATTGCTGTTCTATGTATTTTTCTTCGTAACTCAAGTATAAAGCGAGTTATTAACTCAAGTAGGGTTATTCGTACTTTCTTGTATTCTACCTTCAGTAACTGCTTTACACAAATCTAAATATGTATTCAAAGCGTTTTTAAGATTGATCTGAATTATTAAAGAATGTAAGAATTATATGAGAGCGGGTTGTGGTTGGGATGTTCTCGCAAATCCAATGGGAGTGATGGGAAAGGTTACTACCTAAAAATAGAAGAAATCTGATCCTCCAAGCAGAACTACTGTTTTGGAAAAATGTTCCTCAATTTTAGCAGATTTCCCTTAGGGGAATAGGGCTATAGAAGTTTTACTCATTAAGGGATTTTTGAAATATTTCTTCAAATGTCCATCGATCCTGCCCAGGAGTTGACGAAAATAAGGCCCGTTCAAAATTATATATATATATATATATATATATATATATATATATATATATATATATATATATATATTTTCTCAGTTAACGCTCTAGCGGTCGCAATTTTTATCTAACCGTTACCAAACACGATATTTATGCAAAACGAGCATATTTTGTTTGTCAGTAGCTGTAAATAGCGCAGTCAGATTAAAGAGGAGAAAATTATTTGCTACCTTTGTAGACTTCAAAAGAGCGTTTGACTCTATAAACCATTCAAAATTATGGGAAAAACTATATAGGCTAGGAATTGGAGGAAAAATTCTAAGAGTGATAAAATTTCTGTATGACCAAGTATCGTTTATTATTGACGAAGGAAATCAGTACTCACATGACATTGAAATATCTGAAGGTGTTCTACAAGGGGAAAACTTAAGCTCTCTTCTATTCTTGCTATATATATCAGATATAGTCCATTTTTCGAAGAGAATGGGGCAGAGGGTATACAGATAGTACAAGAAAAGATTTAATTTTATTGATGTATGCTGATGACCTAGTTTTACTCTCTATATCATGGCCTGACACGCAATGTAAATTAAATATATTAAAGAAATACTGTGATGCAATGTTACTCTCAGTGAACACTCAGAAAACAATGATATTACCATTTCACAAAGGAGGTAGACTTGGGAAAAGTAAAACCATCTTTGCTGGAGCAAGGAGCTTGGAGGAATTGGAAAGGGCGGAAAATATTAAAGGAAAAAGAAAGACTTATTTAGAGGCTCTCGAGAACCATTTAATCTCGAAAGACATTGAAAGAGTTTTAAACAGCACATATAGCCAGTACTTTAGAGGAATTAGCTCTCTTGGCAGAGGCGAGGAGTACCTGTACCAAAATGTGCCATTTTTTAAGACCAAAGTTATAACTCAAATCCGTTTATTAGGTACAAAAAATCAAAGATTGACAGTTGGTAGAACAAAGCCATGCCCCCTAGCCAAGACACCGCTCCGCACTTTATCCTTAAATGCCCTGTTTTAGCAGAGAGAAGAAACCATCTCCTGAAAAGTCTCAACATTCCACAGCAATCCATGGATAATCTGTTTGACCTTATGGACAAGAATAAAACAAACTGCATATATGTTTTCATACTTAAAGGTCTTTACGTCAGAGGGAAAAAAATACAAACAATATAATTATTAAAATAAAATTAATGTTTTATGTTTTTTTTCTATTGTAATTATTGTATATAGTTTTTGTTTTTTGTTATTTTTTTAAATGAATTCTCATTTTATGTTTATATAAAAAAAAAAGATAAACGAAAAATGTAACCATGAACATGGGCTGAACCCTTGCTATAAAATTGTTAAATTTTTAAAAACAATTTAAAAAATAAAAATATTCATTCATTCAAAAAGAATAATGAAGTTCGTTAATGGCGGTAATCAGTCAATAGGGAGGTGGGTTAAGAAGGGGATTTTCGAAAATTCGGAATATCTCTATTACTACACGCCAGATCGGAAAATTGTATAGAACCAATCTTATTGCTAATGCAATGTTCTATAAATGTTGTTATGTACGTATTTTCACTATCTTGATTATTAACCGAGATATTTGCATTTTAGCAGATTTCCCTTAAGGGAAATCAGCTATTGAGGTCGTACTCATGACGCGAGTTTTGAAAAATTTCCTCAAATGTCCATCGATCCTACCCAGGAGATGACGAAAATGAGGTCCGTTCAAAATTATATATATATATATATATATATATATATATATATATATATATATATATATATATTTGTCTGTTAACGCTCTAGCGGTCGCAATTTTTGTTTAATCGTTACCAAACTTCATATTTAAGCGTTTTACGTAATAAGAGAGATCAAGTTCGTTTATGACTGAAATCGGACCAGTGGGAGGGGGGGTTTAGAGGGGGGGATTTTTGAAAATTCACAATATCTCCGTTACTATACGTCGGATCGAAAAATATTATAGAATCAATCTTATTGCAAATTAAATTTACTATAAATATTGTTATATACATTTATTCTCTATCTTGAATATTAACTGAGATATTTGCATTTGTATTCTGCATGTGCTCGGCAGCAGTGGCTATGTTCGGACTTTCCGCCGTGAGCTCTGGTGGCCGTTTTTGTAATTATTCGTCCCTCTCGTGAATAGGTTTAGAGGTTACTTACTACTACAGCTGTTATTAGGCAGATTTCTCTATTGTAAAACTTCACGTGGGAAATCTGCTTAGTTTACGCAGCCCCTGCGTGACGGACTTTTTTATAGTTTTCGGCCTTCAGTAAACGCAACTCTTTCTCATATCATATTGACAATACGCTGTTATATTATGGAGCACATTATTTGAAGCATAAATACCAAATATTGTTCTCATTTTACTTTTTGAGATGAATGCAAATACGTAGCACTCTTGGGAAATGTGCTTTGTTTACACAGCTCCTGCTTGACGGACATTTTTGGATAAGTGTAGACGGATTGATCAATAAATCATTATTTTTTTTATTCTTCGAGAATAGGAGATTCTATAGTCTAATTGAGTCTTATACCTCAATATACTAGTTAGATAGTAACTAGATATTGAGGTATAACACCTTAACACTGAGATAGGGAAATGCAAAATATTTTGCATAGTAAAGCTTTGCTAAAACAATACCGTCATCATTCAGCCTCTAACGATTTCATTCAAACTCGATATTTAATCGTTTTATGCAAAAAGAAAAATAAGTTCGTTAATGCCGGTAATCGGTCAATAGGGAGGGGGGATTTTGAAGATTTGAAATATATATTTTCATTACTATACGCCGGATCAAAAAATTGTACATAACCAATCATATTGCAAATTAAATAACCTATAAATGTTGTACTTTACATATATTCTCTATCGTGAATATTAACGGAGGTATTATCATTTGTTATTTTTTGTCCTTAAATAAACCCCACTCCTACTCATGTCTTATCAACACTAAGCTGTTAATATCAGGAAACACATTATTCTAATCTAATATACCAAATATTGTTTTCTACATACCTTTTATTATGCGAGATACATGCAAATTCGTGGTGCGGTGACATATTCAATTTAGATTTTATATAAGACTAGCTCAGATACCCGGCTTCGCCCGGGAATTCAATTGAGGCTGAATGGTGATGGTATTATTTAGCAGGCTTTACATTGCACAATATTTTGACATTTACCCGTCCCAGTGTTTAGGATTGATACCCGTCTTTCCCGTGGATTTGCTAATAATAGAATTATTTGTTCGATAAGGCTTCACAGTTTTCGATATTTTTATATTTCCCGTCTCTTATACATGTAAATATGGTGTATTTTTATTTCAGGCCTCCCTTATAACCCCCCTCCCGTTCGAACCTAAAAATTTTAATATAACTTAGAATCATGGAAGAATTAATGCTAATTGTCATACCGAGCTTTGTTAAGTTCGTATCAGCCGTTAGTGCCCGCTAAAGTTTTAACGTATAACTCATTTATTCTTAGGTATACGACAAAAGTGTATATAACAAAAGTTACTCCAAATAACAAAATAGACAACTTTTGTTATGTTTATATTTGCGGAAAAACCAATAGGAAACAAAATATCGCTATTTTTAATTTCAGGCTTCCCTTATAACCCCCACTCCTGCCCGTCCATAGAAATGTTGGTATGGCTTATTATAATGATGGCCTCACTGCTAATACACATACTGAGTTTTATTTAGTTCGGTTGAGTCTTTTTTGGCAAATAATATTGTTGACTCCCGCTATAATTTTTAGCGTATAACGCATTTAAACTTCGGTATACGGCAAAAGTGTATATAACAAAAGTTACTCTAAATAATAAAATAAACAACTTTTGTTATGTGCATATTTGCCGAAAAACTAATAGAAAACGAAATATCGCTATTTTTAATTTCAGGCTTCCCTTATAACCCCCACTCCTGTTCGTCTCAGAGAAAACTAATATAGCCTAAAATCTAAGTTGGGTTAGTAGTAATATACATACCAAGTTTATGCGTGAAAAGGTAACAAACAAACAAACAAACATACACGAAAGAAACAAAATGCAGATATGGTGTCTATGACATGTGAAACGAAAAGTTATCGTGAAATTTCGCGAAAAAAATCAATGTACAGACAGAGGTTACAATTTTATATATATATATATAGATATGCCAGCACAGGGGAAATCTGTGTAAAAATGAAGACCTAGTTCGTTAAGGGCTGAAATGGGTGGGGATTTCGAAAATTCAAAGCATCTCTATTGTTATTTGTTGGATCGAAAAATTGTATTGGATTGCAATCTTATTGCAAATATAATGTTCTATACATATTTTCTCTATATGGAATATTAACCGAGATATTTCAATATTTTATTTTTCGGCCATCCCCACTCCTACTCTTGTCACATTAATAATAAGCAGTTATGCATTCTAATGTTGAATACAAAATATGGTTTTCATTGAACTTTTTCTTTGTGAGATACATGCATTATTTGAAAATTTTCATTTGGTATCTACCGTTTCGATATTTAACCGTTTCAGTCAAGACTAAAATCATATTTTAGAGGGGGTTTTCGAAAATTCAAAATATATCCCTATCCAAAATATAAACAATTCTTCTACAATTGTGGTTCTATACATGTTTTCCTAACTCAAATACAAATCGAGTTATTCGATTACTACTGTTTTGGAAAAAAAATGTTCCTCAGTTTTTATTTCTTAGGCTCCTAAACATTAAATGTTCAAATGAAATTTCGGTTATTAAGTAAGAATAAGAAATTTGCTATAACATACTTTTTCTTCTTATTTTGGACCAAATAATTTTATATATTCTTGGCAAGGGTCACTAATAAAAAACACTTTTTCGCTTAAACTTTATTGATACTGCCCTACATGTTTCATGGTCTATATACCACCTCTTCAGGGGCATAAATAATAATATTAATTACAAAAAAATTTAAAATATTAAATTAGCAAAACCCAATGATAATTCTTTACTAGATTAAAAAGTGCCTACTTACGTATATATTTACTAAATCTAAATACAGATTGCTGCTTACATTTCTGAAGTGCTCGTTTCCCTCTTACATTCGTTGCGACTCATAGTGGTCCAAAAGCCACAATAAGCGGCAAAAACCTATTAACTTTGAAACTACTTTAAAAAATGCTTTGTAATATTTATAATATATGTTGACATTGTTGAAAATGTTGTTTTGTAATAGAGTTAAACAAAGAACTAAACATGAACACGTTTCAAAACCTCTACTCGTTACGGATAATGTAAACATTTTCAGATATCGCTAAAATTATAACGAAATTGATTAATTATAATCAATCCAAGTAAAATTTACACAAAAATTTATTTCAAATGAAAAAATAAAAACATTCTTCCTTCAATATGAATAGGTAATTTATTTACACGTTGTTATTCAATTATTTTATTTATTGAAATTCATAATTCATTAAATAAATAAATCAATAATTTTTTCTAAAAATGACTTCTTGTAATGCACTTGCCTCAGTCGCTGTAGAAAATGAGGTACGAATCTTTTTTTTATTTCAGCTATAATTTGCGAAATAACTTCGTCGGGCAGATGCTGGTACTTTTCCTGAACGAAGAGGTCTAAAGATTGGCTCGTTTCATAAAACACTGTAAGGAACTGTAAAATCCGACATTTTAATTATTTTAAACACCTTAAAAATTACTTTATAATCTCGCCCAAGCACTTCGAAACATGAACTGAAAAAGTAAAATACGAGTAATAAATAAATCCTCGATCCTATAATTCCATTTAGTAAACATGCTGAATGAACAGAGCGCCTAATGCCCGGTATTTATTGTTGGTAAATTTTCTTTCAACCTCAATTTCTCACAAAAGTGGACGAAGGTGGATGAGATATTTATAAAATAGTTACTCATAGGCTTAATCTTGAAGAAAATATAAGTTAGAGCTTGGAGCTTTGTGGAGCTATTTTTGAAACCTTATACGAAGAAAGAAATTTAGGAATTTATCTCTATTTTGTTAGAACTCGTTTTAAGAGCTTATACGTAACGGATTAAAAACAAATTAGAAACCAGCAAAAAACTTGAAACATACAGTATTAACGTTGCCAGAATGAAAATTGTCAATAGACAGTCTTAAGGGTCAGAATTTGTCTTTTAAATTTGGCTTAGAAGTTAGATTATTTTGTGAAAAACATGAATGTCGATTTAAATGTTATTCTATTGACAATTGAAATTATATTAATTAAAAAGGCCACCCAAACACAAAGGTACAACCACTAAACTATAAAGAAATCAAATTCTCAAGAGCAAATTTCAACTTTTGCTGAAATAGGCTTTTGCCGGCTTCGCACCACTGTGCGACTGTCCTCACTGAGGTGGTAGTTGATACTGAGGTTCCCGATGCAGCTGATTACAAATCGATTATTTTATTTTAAGATAAAATGTTAAATAGAAATATGTTTGAGGAATTTAATTTCTCTTTTGAGGTATTTAGTTTTTCTTTATTTACAGTTTTTTTTTCTTCAATTTTTTATTATGTGAATATTCTCTTTTGTTTTTCGTTTAGTTATATTTCTTTCTTTATCACTTGATGTAATATTTAACATTCTTGGGGAATGTTATATAGCCTGGAAATATAAAATACTTGGTTTTGATTCAACTTAGTTTAGAAGACCACTTAGTAATTTGATCAAAAGTCTAATTGAGATCTGGGAAGTCCCTCAAGAATATTATGAAATTATAATCGTGAAGTTTGGCGAGGACAATTAGAAGGAATAAATTGCACCGTCAATCATGCATATTATAAAGTCTATAGAAGTTAAGTGTAGAACGAGACATTATACTCCTCAGAAACCTATAATTACCAAATATATAATTATACCTTACAGCTTTTCTTTGCGTTCCTTCCTTCTGGAATTGTCAGGGATCAATTTGTTTGTGGTCGGTAGCTGGTCCCGTATTACAGGGAATCTATTGGACCGCCGCACACTGGAGCGAGTGATAGGGTAAGCCGGACATTCATTAATATCTCCGTTTCTACTGGTCCTAGAATATTGATTCTGGTGTCATTTTAAAGCACATCGAATACTCTATTGAACTACCTGATCATAAATTTTTTTAAGCAATTTTTCCAGATGCGATATAACGGTAGGATGAATTTTAAATGTGTACATACAGTACTGTAATTGAATCTTCTAGTATTCTTAGAAAAAAAAAATCAGTTGGTCATTTAAAAAGTTTCTTCCTAATATCTTTCAAGGAAATAACAACAAAAACAAATACTACTTACTTCTACTTTGAAGAATACGATAAATGAATTTGCTTCCTTTAATTACATTTATTTTTTTAATCAATAATGCTAACTTTAAACGGAGTTCACTTTATGACACCTTGGACCTTTTTAAAAGGACAGTAAAAATATTTAGACAAGAAAAACACGTATTTAACTATTTCTTCGAAAGTGAATGGCGGCGTCAATTGCGTAGAGGAGGAGGCGAGGGAAGGGTCCGCGGGAGGTATAATGCGTCTTCCGCACCGAAAGTGTTAACACTAAAAGTAAAATATTTAATGAATAGGCAAGTTTAGGCAAGATCTGACGACGTTGTAAATAAGACAAAATACTCCTAAAAGCATGCCAAGTGGTATTTTTTCAAGCAAATACAAGCGATTTGCGAATTCGATTATAAATACAATTATTTTCAGCTCGATGAAAAAAAAAAAAAATTAGAGGAATTTTAAAAACCTTTTGTGCCAGTTTTTGATTTGTTATAATACCCTTAATGTTTACTGGAAGCAACAATAATTTATAAAATGAAATAAGAGTTCACGACGAATTTAATAAGCCAAGGTTTTTTTTAACATAGCAATTATAACCAGGCATTATGTTAAAATCATTGCAATAATATGGCTAAAAATCAATCTGCTCACTTGAAAAGGGTTTATGTGGTACTAACAATACAATCAAAATCCAAAATTAAAACTTTTATTTTTTCCCCCAATGTCCAACATTACTGAAGGATCGCTCCAGTGTGCGTCTTAAGAATGGATAGATAAAATTCAGTCAGTCAGGGGCTGCGTAAACTGAGCAGATTTCTCTCGTGTAGTTTAACAATAGATAAATCTATATAATGGTAACAGTGGGGATTTGCTCAAGGCTGAAAACTGAAAAATGCAAATATCTCGGTTAATATTTAAGATAGAGAATAAATGTATGTAACAATATTTATAGTACATTTAATTTGCAAAATTTAATTAGTAACGGACATATCTCGAATTTTCGAAAAAATGTAGTAAACCCCCACTCCTTACTCCTACTCATCTCATATTAACAATATGCTATTATGTTGTGAAGCACATTATTTGAAGCCTAAATACCAAATATTGTTCTCATTGGACTTTTACGTTTTGCGATAAATGAAAGTACGTAACGCACGGGGGAAATCTGCTTAGTTGACGCAGCCCCTGAGTGACGGACTTGTCGAAGTATCCGGGAGTGTACTACCAATAGCACTCAGCCCTTTTAGTATGTTGTAAGAACTTGGGACTGGTTTTTGTTGGGAAAGCCGTAAAGGTGCAGTTGGTAGCCGAGCGATCCCCTGGTCCCGTTAATGACTTCCAAGCTACGAGAAGGCCTTCTTTTAATAGTCCCAAGACTATGTGAGTTGGAGGATATTCTGCTCTGCTTTACCTCCCCTTAACTCCTCAACTTCTCTGCCCCCTTTCTCTCATCCACGCAGTCGACTGTATTTCGCTAATATATCAATAATATACTTAAAACAACTACTCAACGTCTTTCGTTTGGGTTATCGACAGCAAATTTTTGTTTTAAACGCAACTATCCCCATTTTTATTAGTTTTGGAGTAATGTCTGTGCGAAACATACAAAACTCAGAAATGACTAGCCTTATAACACTGAAAATTCCTATTTTGGATTCATCATGATCAGTTCTTTCGGAAGCTGATCTTTTCATATAACTATACTCCCCCAAATCCATAGGATGCTTGATGTCTTCAAAATAGGATTTCCTAGGGCTTCCTCTTCTCCTATGCCCAAGGACCGTACCTTCAAATATATTAGTAAGGATCTATTGTACCTTACGATATCCTCAAGAAGTTTCATTCTCCTTTTTTCCATGGCCTTGATAAGACTTTTGCTCTCACTTACCTCCTTTAGAACTTCCAAGTAGAATTATTTTTGAGTCAACTTTGTTCAAGTGATTCTACGCCAGATCCACATTTCCATTGCTTCCAACCTATTGTATTGCCATTTGTGGAGAGCCCAACTACCGCCCCTGTAAAGCAGTAAACTTCATACGAAAGAGTTAGCAAACATTGTTTTGGTATTCATGCTTATATGCTTATTAGTTAAAATACACCATTTGCTTTGGAAGGCTTGTTCAGCAAATGCTATTCTTCTACCGACTTCAGCTCTACTATCACCGTGTTCAATGATGATACTCCCTAAGTAGCAAAACTCCTTTTCAACCACAATGCCTCCAGCAAATTGTTCTCTAAAGGCAAATCAGCTATCGAGGTTGTAATCATGACGCGATTTTTGAACAATTTTCTCAAATGTCCATCGATCCTACTTAGTAGATTGCGAAAATGAGGTCTGTTCAAATCTGCATATATATACACACATATATATATATTTGTGTGTTAATGGTCTAGCGGTTGCGTTTTTTGTTTGATCGTTACCAAACTCGGCATTTTATGTAACGTTTTAAGTAAATGTAAAGATCAAGTTCGGATAACTGAAACCGACACGTGGGAGGGGGATTTAGGAAATTCTTATTATCTCGTTTACTAAGCATTGGATCTAAAAAGAGTACAGAACCAATAAAATTGCAAATTTGAAGTTCTCTAATGTTGTTATTTGAGGTTTTTTCACTATCTTGATTATTAACTCAGATATATGCATTTTTTAGTTTTTAGCCTGCCTTCAGTAAACCACCCATATTAGTCATCGTACTATAATCAAGGTCGGGGAAAAAGATACATAACAACATTTATAGATCATTAACCTTTCAATGAGATTAGTTCTACACTATTTTCCGATCCGACTTATAATAACGGAGATACTAAGAATTTTCGAAATTCCCCCCTCTAAACCTCTGGTCGGATTATAGTCGAACTTGATCCTTCTTTTCCCATAGTTCGAGTTTGGTTAATATAAAAAAAAAATTGGGACCACTAGTGCGCTAACAGACAAATATATATATAAAGTTTTGAACAGACTTCATTTTGGTCATATCCTAGGTGGGATCGATGGACATTTGAGGAACGTTTTCGAAAATCCTACCATGAGTACAACTTCAATAGCTGATTTCCCCTAAGCAAAATTTGCTAAAAGGCAGCACTTACGTGACGGCTGTGTCTATTTCCTTAATATGAGATCTGCTCCACAAAACACTTTGGAGGTTCGTATTGGAGACTAAGCAAAGCTAATATGTGTAGGCCTCCATGCATGGGCATGTCACATCTCCAGTAACTCCCTATCGGTGAAGAATGTTCTACAGGCCTTTCTGCTTCAACGACAGTCCACCAAGAACACTTTGCCCGGAGTGTACTCTCGATTGACAAATTTTATCCAAACGTAGAGGGGTAAAATCTTTAAATATGCAAATTAAATACTTAAATTTACTAATAGAACTGCAAAATAAATAAAGCCCAGACCCTTCCCTTTAACAATTAACCAAATGAATCTCTTGAGTAACCAAACAATACTCAGACTGTGGATGCAGGAGTTGCTCAGGGCAGTGGCCTAGGACCACTAATGTATCTCATATACACATTTGCCATCCCTACATCACCAACAACTCTCCTAGCTACCTATGCAGATGACACAACAATCCTTTCATCCGATCCCGATCCTATTACTGCTTCGAAGAACCTCCAATTCTACTTAACCGAGATTGAAAAATGGTGCAATGCTAGGCGCATAAAGATGAACGAAAGCAAATCTCTTCATATCACTTTTCCCCTCCGGCGAAGTTCTTGTCCTGTTCATTTCAACAATATTCCTTTACCACCAGCCGATTGTGTACGCTACCTTGGACACCAGACTTACTTGGAAATCCACACAATAATTAAAAGATAGGAACTTAACAGACGTTTCGGACAACTTTACGGACTGCTAAATAGAAGATCTCACTTGTCTACCGAAAACAAACTAACAATATACAAGCTACTACTAAAACCAATATGGACATACGCAATAGAAGTGTGGGCTACAGCAAAACCTTCGAACATCAGACGCATCCAGACTTTCCAATCCAAAGTCCTGCGCACCATAGTAGATGCTCCATATTATGTTACAAACCACACCCTCCATAAAGATCTTAATATCCCATTTGTAAAGGACCTAATTCCCTTAAGATTCAGAAAATTCCACAGCAGGCTATCCAATCATCCTAATCCAGAAGTCCTAGCCCTTTCCAGTACCACTCATCCATATTCCCCTCCACGGCGCCTCAAGAGACAATGGCCCAGAGATCTCCTATAGAAGTGTAAAGTGAAGTGATAGCAGTGGCTATTTCCTTATCAAGTGCCATTCCTCCTTAGCTCTTGACTTCCTTGCCAGGCAGGGAGAGGCTGCTCCTCTCATTGTGGTGAAGGGGTGTAGCTTCTGAGAAGAATGATGGAGGGCTATTGTATTGTACATTTCACACATTACCAAATGCATTTAAATGGAGACTGTAATATTCTTAAAATAATAATAATAATAAAAAAGATTAACCAAATGGTTTGGGCGTATTGTTTTAATGAAGCTCTTTACACCAATGTATCATGTGACATTGCTCGTATTAAGGGAGCGAGAACGAGTGATTTCACATAAAACAGAATATTATAGAAACATTTTTAGGAGTCCATTAGAGTCTTACCAGATTGTTCAAATATGTTTTATTTGCTCGTTTCACAAACGATTCCAATTAGTACGAGCAACTTTATTTGCTGGCTTCTGTTAGCCTATTTTCAGTTTAACACTATAAAGATGACATATGTATTTAAAAAAGAAAAAAAATAGCTCAAGTACTTTTAAGACTAATGCAAATACCATTTTACAAGAGATTGTAGACAACTTTATATACGCCCAAAGAGTGAGATGTTGCATCATTTCAGCATTATATTCCATCTGCATTTCCCCCCTCTATTCTGCCACTGGTTTGGGATGTATAAAACTGCAGAAATACGAACTGAAGGTGATTTTGTCTTGAACCCTTTATTCAAAATGCATAGAGGAGGGATTTCTGAAAATTCGAAATTTCTCCGTTACTGTACGTCGAATCGAAACATTGAATTGAATTGATATAAATATTGTTTTATACATTTATTCTCTATCCAAGATATTTGCATTTTGCAGTTTTGAGCCTTCACCGTACCCCCACTCCTACTCATGTCATATTAATAATAAGCTGTTATATCATGAACCACTTCATTCCAAGGTTATATACCAAATATTGTTTTCATTGAACTTTTACTTTGTGAGATATATGCAAATATGTTTTGTTAATCCTCCCCCCCCCCTTCTTTTGTACTTGGATTATTAAAATTTCAGTGATAGAGATAAAAATGATTCTGATTCATTACAAATTACAGCACTAGATATAATAAATAGTTTTCAATAAAGTTAATATGTTATATTCAGATATATTTCATTAATTGTTCATCTTTCCAGTGTAGAATAATTCTAACTATTCAGCGCTGAGAAATTGGCTACCCTGTTTGTTTATAATTCAGACGCTTTTTGTTGTAGATATTATTAACTTGTGAATTGACTGAATGATTTCATATTACCATTTATATTTATTCCCTTAACATTCACGGTGGTGTTACCAGTATGTAGATTTATCTGTTGTAAACTTTCTAGTGGGAAATCTGCTTAGTTTACGCAGCCCCTGCGTGACGCACTTAATAAATAATAATTAACGTCCAGTTTTTGCTACTATGGCTAATTGGGACGGGTTATCTACAAGCCATCACCCTTTTCTTGCCAGGTTGGGTGCTAAGGATTTTATTCACTGAGTTCCTCACTATTCCTATTTGCCCAGGCGGAAATCGAACTCGACACTCAAGGTTTATCATGTGAGATTAAGGTCAACGCTTTATATCACAGGGCTGAACCTGAGCCCCCAAAATGATATTATGACTGGTCAAAGTAATAGTTCTTAATAGGAACCTACTGATTTTTATATTGCAAAAATAATGAAATTTGTCGCCTTGCCGACTTTTAATAAATTATCAGCAGCTTCCCCTTATATGAAATCAGCTATAGAGGTTGTACTTATAATGTAATTTTCAAAAAAAGTGTGTACAAATGTCCATCGAACCTACCTGGGAGGCGAAAATGAGGACCCTTCAAAATTGTATGTATGTATGTATGTGTGTATATATATATATATATATATATATATATATATATATATATATATATATATATCTATATTCGCTCGGGAAATCATTTTAGACGGAAATATTCTATTTTGTTTTTGGCAATGCTTCTACGTGTAGAACTGCGCGTCCCATAAGGGGTCAGGTGTTGGGCGACTTATGGAAAAAAAAAATTTATAATTGAAGAATAAATGAAATAAGTCTCTAATCATTTCCTCTCCACTGTTTGACAAACCGTGAATAATTCAAATCATAATCATTATTATTATTAAATATCATCTATAATGTACGTATTTTCTGCATACAATCTAGCTAATATACACGAGGATGCCCGGGAAATCATAGTTGACTGACTAATGATGGTACTTTTATATTTTTATAGAAAATCGTTGAAAAACCAATGGGAATGGAAATATCGCAACTTTTCATTTCAGGCCTCCCTCATAACCCCCACTCCCGTTTGGATCTAAAAATTTTAATATATCTTATAATCATGGATGCTAATTCACAATCAGAGTTTTGTTAAGTTCGGTTCAATCGTTAGTGCCCAACAAAATTGTTGGCTCCAGCTCTAGTTTTTAGAGTATATCTCGTTTATACTTTGTTATACGACAGAAATGAATATAACAAAAGTTACTTTAAATAACAAAATAATCAACTTGTGCCATGTGCATATTTGCAGAAAAACCAATAGGAAACGAAATACCCCTATTTTAAATTTCAGGCCTCCCTTACAATCCCCACTCCTGCCCGTCCCTAGAAATGTTTGTACAGCTTATTATCATGGAGACGTTAGTGCTAACACTCACATACCGAGTTTTATTTAGTTCGGTTGAGTCTTTTGTGCCAAATAAAATTGTTGACTCCCACTATACTTTTTAGCGTATAACGCGTTTAAACTTCGGTATAGGACCATAGTGTATATAACAATAGTTTCTCTAAATAACAAAATAAACAACTTTTGTTATGTGCATATTTGCCGAAACCCCAATAGGATACGAAATATCTCTATTTTTAATTTCAGCCCTTCCTTATAACCCCCACTCCTGCCCGTCCCTAGAAATGTTAGTACGGCTTATTATAAGGAAGGCGTTAGTGCTAATACACATACCGAGTTTTATTTAGTTCGGTGGAGTTTTTTGTGCCTAATAAACTTGTTCACTTCCGCTATATGTTTTAGCGTATACCTCGTTTATAATTCGGTATACGAAAAAAGTGTTTATAACAAAAGTTACTCTAAATAACAAAATAAACAACTTCTGTATGTGCATATTTGCTGAAAAATCAATACGAAACGAAATATCGCTATTTTTAATTTCAGGCCTCTATTATAATCCCCACTCCTGTTCGTCTCAGAGAATATTAATATAGCCTAAAGTCTAAGTTGGGCTAGTAGTAATATACATTCCAAGTGTCATAAAATTCAGTTCAGCCGTTTATGCGTCAAAAGGTAACAAACAAACAAACAGACACCAAAGAAACAAAATGCAGTTATGGTGTCTATGACATGTGAAACGAAAAGTTATCGTGAAATTTCGCGAAAAAAACCAATGTACAGACAGAGGTTACAATTATTTATATATATATATAGATAGAGATATATATATATATCTATATAGATATATAATAGTGTCTTCTACCGTTCTATTTGGTCGCAATTTTTGTTTGTGCGGTACCCACGCCGATATTTGTGATAGACAGATATTGGACCAGTGGTAGGTATGGGAGGCCGGATCGAAAAATTTTATAGAACCAATCTTATTGTAAAATTAATTGCCTAAATTGTCTATATGTAATTTCTTTGATATGAGTATTAACCGAAATATTCGGAATATCTTGTTTTTAACATTTAATAACCACCCCCTCTTATTCTTGTCAGAATAGCAATACACTGTTAAATCATGAACCATTTTATTAAGTTCAAGTACCAAATATTGTTTTCAAGAGTCCTTTATTATGTATTTACCTGCAACTTCGCTGTGATAACGTCATCAATCAAGATTTTAGGTTTTTGGCGTGAAAATGATTATTTGGTCTACACCTTCCTCCATATTTAACTGGTTCATTCAACACTAAAGATCATAATAGTTAATAGCTGAAATCGGCCCCGGAATATGGGTTTATGGGGGGGGGTGTTAGAGAGAGGGGAATTCGAAAATTCAAAATCTCTCCGTTATTTTACGTAGAAATAGAGAA